>PGWS01037404.1:0-56781 GCA_002896235.1 Cicer reticulatum
CAGCTTTATCAAAAATTCCTATTTGAGATCCCATGATGTTATGAAAAGTTTCAGTGGCTTTAATGAAGTTTAGTAAATCTGTTTTGAGAAGTTCGTTTTCATTTCTAAGTTGAACGTTCTCCGTTTGTAGCGCAGAACGTTCTTGACATTCTTCACTTTCAAAAACATTTTGTTTCTTTCAATTCTGAATCATTTTTTTTAACAGATATATTTCAGACTGACTTCTTATTTTTCTTCTTTCTCTTTATAAAACTGTTCTTTCAGAGAACTACATTTTTGAATAAGAAGATTTGAAGTCATTTAACAAGTTATCAAATTCATTTCCCAATTTGTTGACATAAATACATGGTTCAGAAATTTATTACAATCATCTTCCTCTTATTGCCATCAAGCATATTGTTGGTTCTTCTTCTTCTCCTCAGTTTTCTTGATTCCTCTGAATCATCCCATGTTGCCATCATTGATTTCTTTTTGAAGGGAAAATCGTTTTGGTGGATTTGTTTGATCGGACATTCTGCTTTGTAATGTCCCAATTTGTTGCATCCAAAGCATGTGACTTGACTCTTGTCATCTCTGCTTTTAGGATTTTTGTTTTGAAATCCCTTTGATTTGATCTCTTTCTTCTCATCATTCTTTGTATTCTTCTAGTGAGAAGCGCGATTTCATCAGCATCTCCTTGTTCATTTTCTTCTGATTCTTCTTCAACTGGTACTGTGATTTTATCTTGAGAGACTTTCAGTGCTATTGCCTTTCCTTTCTTGACTGGTTTGTCTTCTTGCAAATACTACCTCATGAGCTCTTAGAGTTCCAATTAGTTCTTCCAGAGGCAGTGATCAAGGTTCTTGGCTTGGGCTTATAGCTGTCACCATTGGTCTCCAAATGATTGGAGGCACTCCTCATGATTTTTCTTACTCTTTCTGCACAGTGTAAGCTTTGCCAGGAGAGCGCATTTCATTTACTATTGTGGTGAATCTTGATACATTCATCAATGGTTTCTCCTTCTTGCATTTCGAACAATTCGAATTTCCTTATACCAATGTCTATCCTTGTTTCTTTGACATGGCTGTTCCTTCATGGTGGTTTGTAATTGTATCCAAAACTTCTTTTGCAGTTGTGCATTCATCTACCCTTTCACTTTCTTCCCTGCTTAAAGCACATGATAAGAATAATTTGAGCTTTAGAGTTTAAAGGTACCTTAGCTTTATCTTCTGCTGTCCAATATGCTTCCTTTTTTAAGGCAGAATTCGAATCATCTTGATCAACCTTGGTGGAAATCCATCTGTAATGATGCGCCACATTTCCTGTGTCTTGAGAGTTTAAGAACAGCTGCATTTTGTTTTTCCAAAAGTAATAGTCTGATCCATCAAAGAATGGAGGTCGTTTGAGGATCCGTCCTTCAACAATGTATTTTGCCTTTCGACATTCTTCTAGATCTTTTCTCTAACACTTGTTAGGTGTTTTTGAACTTTTTAGAGACCGAGCTCTGATGCCAATTGAAGTAACAATGTCGATTTACAAGAAAGGGGGTTTGAATTGTAACTGTGCCTTTTAAAAATTCCTGTTAAATGTTAAGAAAATGACTCAAGAATGATCTTGGTTATGAAAACAGAAAACGGGAGAACGTTCTTGGTTTATGTTATAAAACAGAGAACGTTCTTGGATTAGCAGAAAAATCAGTTTTTTACTTATATCTTAATTGATCAATGCAGTATAATAAGGAAAGAGAATACCACACAAGATTTATCCTGGTTCACCCAACGTGGGTTACGTCCAGTCCTCACACTGTGAGATTTTCCACTAAGTGTTTAAAACGAAGAGTCTTCTTAATCTTACAACACCTAGAATAGATCAACCTTGATCTTAATTCAACTTTAATTACTTTCCACCCAGAAAGCAATTACAACACCTATCTAACCTTGATAGGAAGCAATCTTAAACAAACTATAAAGAAACTCTTATAGTTTGAGTTTTTACAAATGATTGAATTTGACAGAATCTGATATTTGCTCAACTCTTGTTTGAGAATAGATTCTTTACAGAGTATCTAATGATAATTTCGCAGCTGATATGTGAATGTGCAGCAGTGGCTGTTTCGCGAATTGCAGAAAGTGATGTTGCCTCTGCTTTTGCAGAATTTCAAGCTTAAGTGTGATGTATATTGTTGATTACTTAGCACTTGAATTTCTTGCTGAGAAACTGGGATAATGGCCTTCTATTTATAGGTTGTAGATGTACTTGAATGAAGGTACAAGAGCTGTTGGAGAGACTTTGCTTTTCTGACTGAAACATTATTTTTAGAATAAAAATAATCCTTCTTTGAAATAGCTTTTTTGACTTTTAATGGTTTGGCATTTAAAGCATTTATGTCATTTCCTTGACGTTTCTTCATTGATCTTGGATGGTACATTATCTACCTTGAGTCTTGAGTGTAGCTAGAGAAGGTTGGAGAAGAATTACAGATCAAAACAAAGAGAAACAGAGTTGTTGTCTCTGTGCAGAAAAACGGAGAATGATTAACGTTCTTGGTTTATCCAGTTTGAACTTTCTTGAGCTTACATAATCATTCTGGGAGTTCCCGTTTTACACGTTCTGGATTTCCTTTGTTATTGTCTTGTCATATGCCCAGATTGATCAAACTTTCTTGACATTTTGAATTTGGAGCATGCAGATCGTCATTGATTTTTGTCTGTCTTTGAGTCTTTGATCTTTGCGATCAATAACCTTTTGAGTCTGGATTATTCTTACTTGTTCCTTGCCCATGTACTCCACTTATTAGATATGAATGATTTCCAGAGCGGACTTTTTATCACAGGGATCAGAAAAGATTTGACCAACTTGTTGTGATGTATAATTTGTTTGAAGTTGAAGATCATTCTCTGTTATGATGCAGAATGATCTTGTTGTTGTCTTTTCTTGTATTTGCTTGATTCTGCTCTTAATTAAATCCACTCAAAAACACAAGTTAAATTAACATAACATTTAGAATCATAATTAACATTCTTAATTAACCTTTGTTTATTTTCATCAAAACTTAAAATATAGGAGTTTGTCTAACAGACCCCACCCAAACTACTATCTTACATTTCCTAATGTTAGAAGGATCTGGTTTGGTTTCAACAAGTAGTAAATTAACCTTCAAGCTTGTCGTAGGGCATTGTCTATTTTTGTGATTTTGGATGAACAACCATTCAAAGCTGTGGAAGGTGAAGGGTTTAATATATATGTTGAGAACATTGCTGCCAAAGTTTACAATATCGTCTAGACGAACTGTAGCTCAGGGATAGTTTTCAGTTGTTTATGGAGGAAAAAGTAAGGTTGAAAGCTTTTTTATAGGTCTGATTGCAATAGGCGTGGCTCTTACAACAGATTGTTGGACTTCCAATCCAAAATCTTAACTACTTGACCCTTACGGCACCACTTTGTTGATAATGACTGGAGTTATCAAAAAAGGATTAATTAGTTTCACAGTAATCCAAATCATAGGGGTGACACAGTTGGTAAGAAGATTGGAAGAGGTTTTAAAGGATTGGGGGATTCATAATGTGTCAACTATAACCGTTGATAATGCATCATCCAATGATGTAGTTGTTGCCCTTTTTTGAAAATAAGATAAATAATAGGGATGGTTTTGATGGAGGACGGGGAACACTTCCACATGAAGTGTGCTGCTCATATTCTGAATTTAGTTGTAAATGATGGCTTGAAAGGAAAAATTTTGATAATCTCTAGCATTAGAAATGTTGTTAGATTTGTAAAATCTTCACCTCATAGGGTTTGCCAAGTTTAGGGAATTGTTTCAATTAGCTGGAATATCTGTAAAAAAATTGATATCTCTTGATGTTTCAACTCGTTGGAATTCAACCTACTTGATGCTTTGAGGTTGGGGAGAAATTTCAAGTAGCTTTTGGGAAGCATGAGGTTGAGAGTCAAGTTAAAAAGGATTTCTTGGAGAAGCTGGTCCCCCAACTAGTTTTGATTGGGATACAGCTAGGGCGTTTGCAAACATTAATAAGTATTGGGTAGTATTACAAACATTAATAAGTTGCTATATTTTGGGGTAATATTCGATCCACAGTATAAGTTGAAATATGTTGAGTGGTGCTTTCAAGATATGTATGCAACTAAATCAGAGGTGGCTATTTAAATGATCACATTAATTAAAGAAGATCTAAGTAAAATGTACAAATGGTATAAAAAAGGGCCATGACAAAAAACATAAATCACCACAACCAACTCCCATGGTTGTTGACAGTGCTTCCCATGATGAAACCTCTATTGTTGCTGCCCATAATTCACATATGGCCAGAGCACAAGCTTTTGACGACCATCTGAAAGAGAAAGACTCCATTGACCAACAAAATGAGCTTGAGGGGTATTATTCTAGTAAGTGTGTGAAGATGAGTGAAAAGTTTGATATTCTTGCTTGGTGGAAATGTAATGCAACTCAGCACCCAATCTTATCTCTTATTGCCAAAGATATTTTTGGCCATACCGGTGTCTACACTTGCTTCTGAAAGTGCTTTTAGTACTGGTGGGAGAGTCATTGAGACCTTTAGAAGCTCTCTAAAGGCAGAAATAGCTGAAGCATTAATTTGCACTCAGAATTGGCTAAAACCTTCACTCACTTCTTTCAAATACTTAAATCTTAGTTGAAGATGTTGATCTTTCTGAAGAAATTATTAAAGGTAAAATTATTTATGTATCTTTTAACTATTTGAACTTCCTAATATATTTATATGTTCATAATATAGTCTAATGTTTATTATTTTGTTAATTATTTCAGAGTTTCAAGGAATGTCAGTGGGAAATGCAACGACTGCAGGTGGCTCATCATCACATCCACCTAGTTGGATTTTTTTGAATTTTTTGAAGTCACACAAACTTAAGTCAAATATTGACTTGGCTCTATGACAATATCAACACAAATTTTTTGGGATTTGTATAATTTGTTGTTTTGCCTGGTAAGTTATTATTGTTATATCTTATTATTCTTTTAAATGCTAAAAATTGTTAGTAACCAAAACTGCAAGTAACCACAACTAGAATTGTTACTCTGTTAGCAATCTAAACTGCATGTTATAGATATATGTTAGCATATATTAGCATTTCTGTTATAAGCAAGAACATAAGTTTAATTTGTTATTCTTATATAATTACCCTTCTATTTCCCAACAGCTGGTGCATGATATTCCGAGACTGATTTTGCTGCAAGTCATAGAAAAATAAGTGTTTTATCATATGTATGTTACCTTTTATCTTAAGTCAATTGTGAACTATTAGAATTTTATTTTAATAAAATTAAAGTACTGAGTATGAATATTGATTCTCTAAGTTGCTGGAGTTCTTGCAGATTGCTTGGTTTAAATCTTTAATTTATCATTAGCTAAGTTAGTAGCAGCAATTTATATTATTTTGAACACATATATGGGTATGTCAAACTTGATTTCTTAGTTTGATCTTATTGTTGATTCAAAATGAATTATCTAATCATGTTGATTGCATTATTTTTTATTCAAACTAGGCTGCTATATATGAAACTAAGCTAAAGCAAATTTGGCATTATCAAGTCTGGAATTTTTTAATGTTGATTGCAAACAAGGTATTGAATTATTTTTTCTATGGTACACATCAACAACATATTTTTATAATGATTATTGAATACTAATTTTTGCTTTAACTTTTTTTTAGGTTAGCAATGGGAACAAATTGGAAACATATATTGATATTTGTATTGTCATAGAGTCAATGGAAACTATCAATATTAAGAAGTGTGTATTGATATTATACTTTATGTATAATTTGAATTTAAAAGTGTGTATTAATATTGGACTTTATCTATAACTTGAATTTGGCTGAGTTGTTGTTGAAAAACTAAGCTGTTATAATTAATCTGTTGGACTTGAAAAACAAGGATTATGTAAACTTTTAGTTGTACTCTGTTGGACTTGAAAAACAAGAATTATGTAAAACTTTAAGTTGTAAGCTGTTGTATTTGTATGTTATTGTATGTTATGTGAGTGTAGTTGTAAGTTGTTGCATTACGAGGATATTATTGTATGTTGTGTGAATGTTAGTAGCCCAATTTTAAAAGAAAAAATGAATACAAATTTTAACTTTAAATGGCTCAAAAATGGTCTTAGAATGGATAATAAACTACTACTTTTTTGAAAAATCACAAAAAAAGTATACTTATTTTGATAAACATGTTATTGGATCAAAAAATTTGAGTGGCCCAAACAATGATTCAACCCGATTGTAACCACCCGTTGTACCCGCGATCCGTTGTACCCGCAACCGCAAACCCAATTTTAGTATTGGGCTTGTATTTTCAACCGCGGATTAGGCCGGTTGGTGTTTTTAGGCCCGAAACCGCCCTACCCGGCCCGTTGTCCAGCCCTAGTTAGGAGAATGGCCGAGGTTTTTGGAGAAACCAGGGGTAGGAAGCTAGTCGTTTTAAGAAGCCAATGGGTTTTTCATTATTTTTATTTTAAGATTTATAATAATAAATAGATTTAATGCAGTATTGGTCTTCCATTTTAACTGAATCACGAAAATATTCATTCTATTTTATTTGTCTCTAGTTTCGGTCCCTAAAACAGAATATTAGTCTTAAAACTTGATGAAATGTATTTTTTTAATGATGTGTAACAAAAACATTATGTGGAAGATTCATTAATTACATTTTATTATTATTCTTAATTTATAAAACACATTTTCTATTTTTAAAAACATATTTCCTATTTTATTACATCATTTAATTACAAAAACATATTAAATAAATAAATAAATAAAATAAAGACGCATTCATATATAATCCTTAATTTCATTCCATTCCATTCCACTTCTCCTCCTAATCCCTAATTTCATTTCATTTTATTCCATTACACTCCTCCTCTTCCTTCTTTTTCTTAGAATCACAAATCACATAATTAATTACTTAATAGCAGTGAGTGTGTACCTTTTGAAGTAGATACTGATTTCAACTAAAACAGATCATAGTAAGAACGTTTTTTGAAATATCTTTGATCAATTTGGAATGGTATGGAATTAGGGATTATAATAGGAATGTGTTTTTTTATTTTATTTATGTTTTATAATTAAATGATTTAATAAAATAGAATAACGTGTTTTATATATGTAATTAATCCACGTAGAATCTTTTACATTATCTTTTCTTTTTATATATACATCATCAACAAAATTTCATCAAATTTTAGACTAAAATTCTGTTTGAAGATCAATATTAAAAACAAATAAAACAGAAGGACTATTTTCGTAATTCAACTAAAATAGGATGACTAAAACTACAATTAATCCTAATAATATAAAAAAATCTAACCACTATTAAAAATACATTTTTGTTCTTGTGAATTTTCCATTTAATAAAAGTCTGTGCACATTGCAAAACGTGCAAAATTTACTATATTATTGCACTTTACAATTATATAATAACTTTTAGAAAAAAATTTATTTGTTGGAAAAACTATCAAGCATTCTCTAGATACTCAAAAAAGTAAAAGTAGTATACAAAAGTCTATGGCCTACGAGTCCTATGACAATTTTGCTAATAACCTATTTTCTTGAATAATTAAAATGATTAAATTCTATTATAAAATTTTAAATTTTGTTTCTAGTTTCAATTGAAATATATTTTTTTAATTTTTTATAGATTAAAATTCCATATTTATTATTAATATATATAAAATATTAAATAAATATTAATTTAATTGTATTTTTATTTTTATTTTAGTTGAATCACAAAAATAGTCTCTTCATTTAATTCCTTTCAGTTTTGGTCCTTAAACAGAATTTTAGTCAAAAAATTGACGAAATGTCATTTTTACTGCGCTTATTAAGCCACAACATGTCTCAAGATCTCGTGGTGCAACAATTGTAAGAGAGATCGATAATAACAGATGATGTATTGTGACTTAAAAAAATGACATTTCGTCGTATTTTGGATTAAAATTATATTTGGGGATCAAAACTATGGAGAAATAAGTGGAATTATTTTCATGATTCAGCTAAAATAAAGAGACCAAAACTGCAATTAAGTCTAAATATTATCATTGATAAATAATAAATAAATAAATAAATGATATACATATTTATAACTAATGTATAAAAAATATGTGTACACGATAAATATAAAAAATCATAGATACATATTTATTATTGATATATTAAAAGTATGAACAAATATTTTATTGAGACACAAAAAATTGTCACAAATACATAAAAACACACGGAACAAATATTTATCTTTGATAAATATTAAAAAATATGAGACAAATATTTGTCATTGATATATTAAAAACAATTATATAGATAATTTTATAAATATATAAAAATGTCAAATATTTATCTGTATTATTTTTATTAATAAATAAAAAATTACCAAAAAATATTTATCCTAAATATATAAAAACACAAACAACCAAATCTTTGTCATTTAAAATTGTGTACTTATAGATCCTGTCTCTCTCAATTACAAATCCGTAGCCTTTTCATTACTTATCCGACTTATATTTGACAACCTTTATTTCTATAAGATTTTGTTCTTATATTCGTGTTATTTATTTCTAATATTATTCCGACCGAAAATTGGTGACTTTTTTTTTTTTAAATATCCTTTTATCGTTTCACCAAAATGTTACTCTTCTAAAAAATAATATAAAAATATTCTACTTTTTAAGTCTAGTTGTTGATCGCAAACTGGGATGGGATGCGACTATCTGAAGAAATTTTTTTTCATCTTTAATAGAAAGTCGCATCTTGGGGATGCGACCATCTACTAGTATATTTTTCTTTTTTATTTTATTAAATTTGTTAATTATTATTTAATAAATTATAAATAATTTAAAATATTTAAAAATTCAAAATACTATTAATAAAATAAATATATTAATAAATAATAATAATAAATAAAAAATACATAAAATTAAAAGATAAAATATATTAAATTAATGAAAAATACCATAAATTTTTAAAAAGATACATCAAATTTAAATTAATGTTTTCCATCTAAATGTCATCGAGTTCCACATCTACGCGGCCGTCAACTCGTCTAGACCTTTGTACGACTTGAGGTTGTTGCTGTTGATCCTCAATTTGATCATTATCCTCGATATAATATGTATGTGGATTAGAACCACTATCACCTGCTTCCGTATAATTTTGAGTTTTGACGTTATACATGTAATCAAAAACAACATAAGTCGACTTAGGAGTTGTGCAATGAGTACCAAACAAATCATAGAAAATTCCACTCTCAGTCGGATGAACGGGAGTTGGTATTGTTGGCATTGAAAGAATGTAGTATTGAGTCGGTATATCTGCAGATTCATGTAGATGTGGTGGTGATGATAAAGACGATGTTTGGTGCATGGTATGTTGTTGTGGGATTGATTGAGGGGTTAAGTGAACATCATGATACGTTGAAGGTTGCAAACGTGGATCACGCAGGTATCTTTCCACAGATATATATAATTTGGTGTGATGCTTGAACCAATTCATATATTCGCTACTGTGGCGTAAAACACCTTTTATGAATTGACCTTGCAATACGTAATTCTGACGTTCATTTCAATGTTGAATCTCATCTTTCCAAACCACACTCCAACTATCATCAATGTCACACCTCATGTCGACCTCATGGTAGATTGTCATATCCTCTAGTGGTTGCGAAATTTGTTGATGGAAGTCGAACTGAAGTGCGACTCTATCTGCATGATGTTTTTCGACGATATGATAACAGTGCAGATAGGTACATGCAGTCCAAGTGTTCATCTCTTGTTTGGGTACCTCGTGTTGGAACCCGAGATACAGTCTCCAATGAAACTAATATGTTAAAAATAGGCTAAATTAAATATTAAGAGGTATAAAAAAAATAATTAAAAAGTGCAACTAAATGTGAATGAATATATTACTTCCTGAACCATCATATAATCGATTGTATTCCAGTATCCTTCTATGTTGTTGAGAGGAACTCTACTAAAATTTAGACCACCGGAATTAAATTTGTCGAATATATAAAAAATAAAAAATATAATAAAATCAGTAATATGGTAAGTAATAAGTTTTAAAAAAAGAAAAATATATAAAAATTATTTGCAATAGTTACATTTGTGCAAGGGGAAATATCCATGCATTGGGTGCATCTGGAGCGACACAAGTCAAACGATACCTTGCCCAGTTTTGCAACTACAATGCACATCCTCTCATTGATATTATGTCTGGTTTCGTAGCAAGGCATAATTCTCTATAGAACGTTGCTAAAAACTGTCGAACCCCAACTATATTGGGATGCTTTATTTAAATCACCCAAGAGTGAAAGATATTTTAAATGTACACGATTATTTGAATTTGTCTGGCATCAACAATCCTCCAATCATACATAGTATGTATGCTCGATACGATGCTTGTTTTTTTACTTCGAATGCATTTTCACCAACATCGTCAAAAGTATCTTTAAGCCATTTTAATTTTATAAAATTACCCCTCGTTGCTCCCTCAGGTGGAATAACTCCTAAGTATTCTTCACATACATCTTTAACATTCACAAAATTTGAACCGCTAACAGGAAAACCAAAACATTTAATCCTAAAATGTAATATACGCCTTCTAAATTTATTATGTACTCACCTATTGGGAGATGAAAAGTATGAGTTTCTGGTCTCCATCTTTCAACCATAGTAGTAATTAGACTGTATTTATTTTTGCAGTTTCAAAGTTTGATCACTTCACCAAATCCGACCTATTGCAAATACGGTAATATGGCTTCATTCGGTTTTTTGTTGACATGACCGCGACATTTCAGTTTGTCCTTGGAGGGTATCTGAAATTAATAATATATAAAATACTATGTTAATATATTTGAAAATAATTTATATGACAGTAATATAAAATACTCAATATATATGACACTAATATAAAATACTTACAAATGCGTTAATGTATTGAATTTCAGAAATTTTGACTTTGAATGTTGAAGAAATTTCAAATTGTCATTTAAGAAATTTAGATTAAGAATGTTGGAGGAAGTGTGTTTGAAAACGTTGGTATGAAGTCTTTATATAGAAAATCGCAACCCCAGGTAGCGATCTATTTGGGACGTCACATCCCCAAGTTGGCCACAATATAAATGTGTTAACGTGTGTCACAATCCACTAATGCGGAGGGAGAGTTAAGAAAGATCGCCCAGAGACCAAACGCATTAGAACAGAAATGGACACTACATATAGAGTCTCAAGAAAGTGCGGATTATGTCAGGTCTCTGGTTATACTAGAAAATATTGTTCAAACGCTGCTGGCATATCTACTCAAAATTGATGTATTTTTTTCTTTAATTTAATCTATTTTTATTTTATTTATTTTATTAATTTATTATTATTATTTAAATTAATAATATTATTAAAATTATTATTATTATTTATTAATATATTTTATTTTATTAATAGTATTTTGAAGCTCATTTTATCCCGATGAACATAACTTATTTTATGGAAAAGTTAGTTGAGCTATACATAAAGAAAATTGTGAAGTTTGTCTGGGACTCTATCAAATATAGCGTCAGATAGATACCCTAGATTTACCTCTAAGTTTTGGGAAACTTTACACAACACTTTGGATACGGACCTTAGGATGAGTTCAACCTACCACGGTCAGACTGAACCAACCAATCAATTCTTAGAAGACTTGTTGAGAGCTTGTGTGTTGGAACAAACTGGAAGTGGGATAGCCTTTTTCCACTTATAGAGTTCACCTATAATAATGGTTTCTACTCTAGTATTAGAATGACCCTTTTGAAGTGTTGTGTGGGAGAAGGTGTAGAACTCCTCTGTGTTGGTTTAAGACGAGCGATAACCTTATGTTAGGACCTGAGATTTTTCAACAAACTACTGATAAAGTAAAAATGATTCATAAAAAAAATAAAAGCGTCGCATAGTAGGCAAAAGCGTTACCACGATAAAAGAAGGAAAAACCTTGAGTTTTAGGAGGGTGAGATTTCTGAGAGTTACTCCAACGAGTGGGGTTGGACGATTGTTAAAAATGAGAAAGCTTACTCTTCGATTTATTGGATCTTATCAAATTCTTAAACATGTCGATAACGTAGCATATCAGATCACGTTGTCTACATATCTTTCTAACCTTCATAGCGTATTTCATGTGTCTCAACTTCGGAAGTACGTTCTCGATCATTTGCATGTGATTGAGCTGGATGAGGTCGAAATAAAAGAGAATCTAACTTTTGAGGCTTTACCGCTACGGATTGAGGACCAAAAGATCAAAGAATTAAAGGGTAAGACGATTTTGTTGGTTAAGATTGTCTTGCGCGGTGCTACTCGTAAAAGTGCTACATGGGAAGTCGAAAGTCAGATTCGTGATTCGTATCTGGAGCTGTGTTCATCAGGTAAATTTTTAAGACTAAATTTTTTAAAGTGGAGAGAAAAATGTAACACCTCAAATTTCTTATCAATTATATTTTAGTGATATAGTGATAGATTATATTATACGTGTGTTTGATGTGGTAGGGTAATTGCTTGCCTTTGTATATTTATCTTAGTGCCTTTGTGTATTTATCCAAATTGTTAATTTAGATATTTTCTTTTATAAACAAAATATATAACAATAAAATAACATAAAACCACACTTTTATGGATGCGCTAGTCGCCTATAGTTTTAAACAAATAATCAATCGATAGTCACTAGATAACTTATTTATATCATATATAAATAAGTATAGCTTTAACAAATAAGTATAGCTTGTACATGCTATCTACCTCTACCAACAAATCCTCGCCTCATACGTTGCCACTAAAACATATTCAACCTCAAAAGTATACTAAGAGCGCCACACATAGAAAAATAAAATACTCTTATTCTGGTAGCACTAGAAGCAGTTTAGAAGAAATTGATTAGTACCGTTTAGTATATTCTATAAAGTGAGTATATTTTGGTGCCTATACAAATTCTCTGTTGCATTATTTTTATATTAAGCTTTTATTTTATGAAATTGACATAAACTCTAAAGATTATGATTTATCTCTTGTATTATTCTTCATCCTATACTTTAATCCCTAATTTTCTTTTATTCTTTCATTCCCTAAAAACCAACAATTTCTTCTTTTTTTTTTTATAAAATACTTGGTTATTTAAATTATTATTCTAGTATATTTATTAATTTCATTACACGTGATATACTATCCTTTATTAATATCAAAAAGGATACCTACACGGTATTTGTTTAACAATATATAATTTGATTTTCTTTTTTTAAAGAAAATAATAAGACATTTGTCTATATAGTATTAAATATTTTTGTGTAATATAGTACAAATAGTAAACAATTTATTTATTTATTTTTAGCAAGTAATTAATTTGTATTTGGTTGTTGTGTTGTTTTATTACTTTTACGGATTAATAAAGACGATGGTTGACGAAGAAGCAACACATTAAATAATTGGATCGGTTTTATTGAGAAAAATCTTCAATCAAAGTAAAGGGTGAGGGAATGTTTGATTTTATGAGTATATAACGTGGGGTGAACAGGAATGCCGTAATTCCCAAAAATTCATTCAGGGCTTAGTACGTACGATTGAGCCCTATTGAGTAATAATAAGTAATAACATATTAATGGTAACGGTGATGACTAAAATATGATTTAGAAACCTAAAGAATTATTGTCAATTAATGTATGTGAATATTGCATGATATTTGATTTTATGAAATCCTTTGTTAATTGTTATTGTAGTGCTCATGTTTACTTGAATAAAATTATAATTTCACTTGAATGCACCACTCGTTTGTTTTCTTATTTTATAATTGATAGAACTAGGTTGTTCATTGTGAGTAGTTTGGTATAAATGTTGAGATTTGATTGATATATATATATATATATATATATATATATATATATAATGATGTAAACTTTGATAACTATCGTGGAATAACTGATATTTACGTAAACGTAAATTTTGATGAATATTGTGAATTCAAACTGAGAATTATCGAGTTGTGATCATCGAATAAGTATTAACTAGATGTTAGAGACTTGTGAAGTGAAGATTATTTTATCACCATATAAGAGGGTCTGACAAGCCCAGTAATTTAGGGGAAGTATAATTCAATGAGCCTGACCGGATAGGGTTACAGTAGAACTGTAAGGTAAGACTGATAGACCTTGGGGACATCTCTGGTTGGGAATTCTTAAGTGGATTATTCTCTAAGGTTGGGAGCTATCGTGCAACACAAGAGTACCTTGACCAAATGAGTTGAAGGAATCTATGAGGGTTTGGTCATTCATGAAATGTTTGTCCACTCATGTAGTGGCATAGTATCAGTTCTCTTAACCAGGTACTTCAAAGTAGAATGGTACCAATGAAGAAGTATATAGTTTAGGACATGCATATCATTTCATCTTTGTAACTGTTTTATTGTGATTGATTTGGATTAACCTTATGTCCTTGAATATTTATCATGTTTGTGCCAATTTGACTACCTTCGTGTTCCCCTTGGTTATCTTATATTGTTACATGATTTTAAAACTCATCGTTTGTTGTTTGTGTTTGGCGTTTGCGATGGATGCAGACGAGTGTAAGTGATGACTAATACCCTCATAGTGTCGGAAGTCGTCTTATCTTGGAGACTTTTATTATATGCCTTTTGTTAAGTCATTTTTAAACATCTTTTTATTTTGGGAATTCCTGCTCTGATAGTGATACGGGTTGGGACTATATTAATTTACTTTTATTACTAAACTTATTTACGTTTATTTCCAAAGAATTTTATTGTCTAATATTATGACTTCAAGAGGTTAAATTTGACGAATATTTTTGGATTAATATGACGTGTTAAGTAATTACGTGATGCTCTTCACAAACCGCATTAACTTTGATGTATTTTTTTTTCTATTAATACATTTGATTTTATTAATATAATTTTATTTTTTAATTATTTTCATTTATTAAATTAATAATTATTTATTTATTAAAATAAAAAATAAAAAGTTATAGATAGGCGTACCTCCTAATGAAAAAAAAAAAACCTTTAAGTGATCGAAGGGCAATAATATGACTTCCTGATGGTCAAATCAAATAAGACATTTAATATATAAAATTTTAATGTAGAAAATATCGGAGACTTTTAAAATTACAATATACTACAACAACAAACTTCATGAACTCTTGAAATTCATATTACATTCACATTATAGTACAACTCTTAATAAAAAATTAAACTATATTCTTAAATGATAGAATGGGGTTCTTTCAATCCAACCAGAAAATTCATCATCATCGTCAAAATCATAATCCGGAAGCTCGCTAGGCTCATTGTCATCAAACCCATGAATGTGGATATCGTTGAAGTCACCAAGTTCGTCAAAACCATGTCCATAGTCATGAACCTTTCCAAAATCAAATCCAAACCCAAGGTTGGGATCCGCTAGAGCCTCAGGAGTAACAGATGGTTCAGGAAATTCCAAAACTCCAAGATCTGGTATTTCTAGCTCTTCTAGTAGATAAGCTACAAAATCACAGGCCTCTTCAGCATCTTTTTCAATGACTTCATTGTTTGATGAAACATCAAGCTTCTCAATCAAATTGGAAGTTGGTGTATTCAACTCAAGCACAGAAGAAGGTGATGTGTGTGAGAGTAAGCTCTCAGAGTCTGCAGTAGAAGAGTTTAAGTAATTACTCTTGTTATTTTCAAGAGTAGAAGAACCATCACCATTAACATTGATGCATTCTTTAGCCTTTGATTTTGCTTCAAGTTCTAATTGAAGTCGTTTGGCTTCATAGGCTTGAGAAGCCTCTTCAGGAGTGTTGAACGTTCCTAACCAAATTCGAGTGGTTGTTGTTGGAATACGAATTTCAGCCGCCCATTTTCCCCACTTTCTCATGCGAACACCTCGATATTTCGGAGAAGATTGTCTCCTTGTTGGGATTGGTGTTGCAATTGTTGATGGAAGTACCTTCTTTTTTTTAGGTTGCGTTAGACAATTCTTCTTTGTAATATTTGATTTTTCGTAGAAGCTATTTTCAGAGGAGAAAGACGTAGATACAAATGGAAGAGGGATGTCTATGAAACTTCTCTTTATTCTTTTAGACTTTAACTCATCTTCGGATGAATCAGTTGCATCAGGATCATCATAAATTATGCGCAATTTTCTCGACATAATATTTGAATTTTTTAAGGGACGAGGCCTATGTTTGACTTTAGACGTGGATATTTTTCGAGGATCCAACATAGTTGAATTTTTTGTCTGAGAAAATTTTTAAAAAGGGAAAACGAAATAATTAAAGAAAGTAATCAAAGGAAAAAATGGTGAGGAAATCTCTCAATATTTCGGATGACATCTACTCTTAAAAACAAAAAGAGATAAAAAAAAATAATGGTATATCAAAGTGATGAAAATACTAATATACAATAATTCGTTTTTAGCCTTAATTGCACTGAAACAACTTGATTCACAAAAAATTGATCAGATTGCAAAAAAAGATATAGTGAGCGAAACACATCATAAGAGTCAACAATGTAGAAAAAATAGAGAAAATCGGGTGCTTCAAAATCCCCGATTAATTCCAGAATAAAGTAAAATCACATAAATTTAACTCTTTGTATTCTTAAAAAGCGACTCCTTTGAAACACATCAAAACTTCAAGCTTTCTATGCTCTGTAACTTTTTCGTTTATTTTTCATTGAATCAGAGAAGACTACTCTATCTCTCTCTCTCACTATCTCACTCTTTTTCGTTGTGTTTCTCTCACTCTTGACAATATTCAACGACAAAAATTTTAATCAAAATATACATATTTATGGTACTTCTTTGAGTCTCCGCTACTATTACGACTTGTGTTGACAAATATATTATATTAGTGGAAGTGACTTGTGTGAAGCACAAGTTAATTTTCATTTGCAATAATAATAATTATTTTAAATTATTATTGTTTTAATAATAATTATATTTTGTTACAAAAATAATAAGAAAATATTTTATTAAGTATAATTTCTATCATTAAGATGTAAATATGATTTTATATATAAATATTCATTCCTGTAAATTTAATTTAATTTAATATTCGTTTACATGTATTATGTGTAATTTCTATGTTTAAAATTGTTCACTCTCTTGTGTATTTTAAGAGTAATTTTAATTTTATAAAATATTTTATTTTCTTGTATTATGATTATAAAGTTTTTTTTAATCTTAAAAATTAAGATAAAATATATCACCTAATAATATCGATATTTTGTCGTTGACTTTAAGATTTAAGATCTTTATGATTATAATTTTATATAATAAAATATTCACATCTTTATGTTATAATATATATACATATGTGTATATATAAAATCAATAATTCAAACACCCCAGAAACATTTATGATATATATATTAGTATAGTTTCCGGCGTTACCTGGAGTTAGATATATTATATTAAAACTATTATTTATGTTATGTATAATATTTTAAGATATATATAAAGTATTTTTAGAATTTCTATATTTTCTAGATTAAAAAAAGGCCTCCTTATAACTGCATAAAAAATTTGAGAATTAACATGAGAGGCAACACGTGTCAATAAAGAATCTTAATTATACTATTGACTAATTTATTAATTAATTATATGACTAGCTTATTAATTTATATATATATATATTATAGTATATAAATATATATATATATTTTATCCGATACCCTCATATTTATATTCTTACTCAATATATTTATATAAAAAAATTCAATTTTTACATTTAAAAACAATAAAAAGTCAAATTTTATAACTTTTGGTATATCTTTGTTTTAAAAAGTATAAAAAAAATTCAAACACCTATATGTGTCGAAAAATTTTATACACAAATTTTAAATTTTTTAGAGTACATTCGAGTATCGAAAGATTTAAAGAAAAAAAATTTGGTACACAAAGTTCAATTTGCTAGAACACATTTATGTAAAAAGTTTTTCTTATACACAAAATTCCAAATTTTTTAAATATATATGTTTTTGGAATTTTTTAAAAAATTTTTTGAAACCCAAGTTGAATTTAGTGGAGTAGAAAAAAAATTAATAAAAAAGATAAAATAGATAAAATAAAAAATTTATGTAAAAAGATAAAATAAAGTTAAATTCAAATAAAAATGCATAAGTTTTTAATCTATTAAAAATTAGAAGATGTAGATTAACAATCTACTAAGAGCTACATTCATTTAATAACATTGTAATTGATAAATATTTTTTTAAAATCTCTCAACCAATTAATAGTTAATATCATATAAATCATATCTATAAATTTTGAATATTAATCTATATTTATTTCTTGTATCTTCAAGGTTCATTAACATCAACGTCAATATTATAGTTGCATATAACATAAATTTTGACACATCTTTGATGATAGATAAATGATTTATAGATTACTGTCAAAATTAATAGATATAATCTATATGATATTAACTTTTAATCTAACGACTGATTTTGAAAAGTATTTATTCAATAAAATTATATTAAATAAGTGTAACTCTTTAGGTGTAATTTAATTTTTAATATATATATATATATATATTTTATATATATATATATATATATATTGTTGATTTATATTTACACTAAGATAACTGATATTTATTTATTTTATATTTGACGAAGTTATGAAAAGTTGATTAAAAATTTGTCCAAAAAAATTTTATTAAATAAATTATGGGTTTTGAATATGAGTCAACTTTTTTTTATTTTTCTATATGTAACCTTTGTATTTATTAATAAAATAGCTATATGCGTTTTCTATAATTGAATCTGTACAGATTTTTATTCTATATAATATAAAATTTAATTGGTATAAAAGTCTAGTAATACATATGTAATTTTTTATAAATATTATATATTATTCAAATAATAGTCAGAGCTAATAAAAAAGTAAAAACTCTTTTCTATATCGAAACAAAATAAAAAATATCAAAATAAAATAATATCAAAGATTATGATAAAAAAGATTCAAAACAAAATAAAGAATATCAAAATAAAATAGAGATAAATAATTAAAACGAAAAGAAGATGAAACAGAAATAGAACAAAATAAAATAAAATATAATCAAAATAAATAAAATGAAATCTAAGAAAAATACAATAAATAAATTAAAATCTTCATAAATAAATGAGTGTAATGGCTATTTCTTGATGGGGTAAAATAATTTTAAAGATATGATGATTATAAAACAAATAAGATATGAAAATTATATTTTTTTGTGTACATTACTATATATGTCCAAGAACTATATAATAAATAAAGATATTATGATTATAAAACAAATAAGATATGAAAATTATATATTTTTTTTAAAAGTTCTTCAAAATTACATAATATACCTAAACAATATAAAAAATAATTATTTATTCAATTATCCAGAGATGCATGAACATTGAATTCTTTAAAAAGTTAATTAATAAATGTTGAATTTTATTTTAAGTTCTTCAAAAAACTATATAATAGATCTAAACAATATATAATATAATCTTTATTCAATTATTTAAAGATGCATGAATATTGAAATTCTTCAATAATTCATAGACTATAAATATTGAACTTTTTTTTAAGTTGAATTTTATTTTAAGTTCTTCAAAAACTATATTAGATCTAAACAATATATAATATAATTCTTTATCCAATTCTTCAAAGATGCATGAATATTAAATTCTTCAAGAATTTATAGATTGTAAATATTGAACTTTTTTTTTTAAGTTATTCAAGAATTATATAATATATTTAAACAATTATTTGCACAATCTTACATAGACGCACACATATTGAATTCTTTCAGAACTTATAAGGAACAAATAAGCATGATATATATAAAATATTAACATAAAAAAATTAAGAAAAAATATATATTTGTTAAACTTACTGTTGTTAGAGTTTGGTACTGGTAGGTGTTATGAAACAACGAATCAAAACAAGAGCAAGATATTGGAGAATAGAGATGGAGGAGAAAAGGAGAGAAAAGAGAACCACAGAGAACTATATATTTTCTATTACAATGTACATATTTATACGGCACAAGTAAATAAATATTTATTAATGGGCTTAATGGGCTTAATATTTATAACACTATATAATATATATTTAGTAATCATTATCACCAAAATTAATTTATGTGTGTGAGTATGGGTGTACGCGAGTTGGTTGGACCGGTTTTGACAAAATCTGATATTCAAACTGATCGATTATTTTTGGATTGAGTTATGTTTTAAATTCGTATTTTTTCTTATTTAACCCGAACCGAACCGATCAAGAACAGGTTCGGTTGGCGGGTTATACATAAATAGTAACATGTTTTTTATTTTACGAAGAAAATCAATTAATTGAATGAAAATATATTTAATACTTAAATATCTTAAAAACTATAAAATTTTAAACACATCATTCAATTCTTTAAAAAAAGCCAATAATCTCTCGGACAAAAATAAATCCAACAATCTTCAAAATATATAAATAAATTAAACAAGCTTCAAATAGATAGCTAAAACAACAGTAAATTCAACAATCTTTAAATACATTACTTTCATCATTACACACCACCCACCAACTATTTTAGTTTACAAAAACATATTAAAAAAGTGTAGTAAATCAAATTTTGGTTGATATTTTTAATATTAAAAATAAGTTGAAATTTAGATTTAAAATAATTTTATTTTATAAGTATAGTAGTTTTTGTAATTTTTTTTATAAATTATTTCCTCGCGATTTTTTAATAATAGACATCTAAGAGTATATTTGGTCTACAAATTGATAGTATTTAGTACAGAGTCATCTAAATTTTTTTTAGAGGCTATGCTCTATCTAAAAATTGAGGCCTTAGAAAAAAATTATATTTTTAGATATTTAAATAGAATTGAGGTTAATAAACTTTGAGTCATATACACATCCAATATAATGATGATCTACATGTACTAATCTACATTATACATATCATTTGGTCACATTAATTCATATAACAAGAAAAGATGCAGATAACATGTTACTTTCTTATATTAGACTCAAACATATATTTCGACAATAATAATCTAACAATCATAATTCAACTCATAAAAAAAATTCAACTCACAAAATACACCGATTATAGAACTCAAAATTACAAAAAACATACACCACAATATTTACTCATAAAATTTGTGTTTAACAAATATAAAATATTTAAATTAAATATTTACTCATATGTGATGCTCTCTTTACGAAACACTCCTCAATTAATTATTTATTGTCTCCTCCTTGCTTTTAGGAATTTCATTAATTATTTTTTATAATAAATAATATGTAACTAATATTCAATAGAAAATTATTAATGGTGTAAATATTAAAAAATAATAAGCCAAGTATTGATTGCAGGTTTACAGTTTAATTGTTTAGCAAGTTAAGAAACGCTATATGTTTTACATACAAACAAATTGAATATTTTTTCAAAATATTTTTAATAGTGTAAATGGTTAAATCGTGTCATTTTAAATTAAATAATTTTCAATTGTAAGACATACAAAAACATTAATTATTTTATTGTGATTTTAAAATTTCCTTCTGATGTCTTCTTTTACTGTTCTTTAAAACGTTTTCTGATTGTGATTTTTGTTCAATGTGGGCAGTGAGAGAAGTTACTAAATTTCAAAAAAATAAAATGATAACTAACTAATTCAAATGAATTTTATTTTGCAGCAATATATATTTTTAAATATATACCAATACAATGTTACTTCAATCTATAAAGTATTTGTCAAATTTTTGATTGTAGGATTAAAAAATTATATCATAATAATTATTTATGTAAATTTTACATAAATCTAAAACTATATCATATGTTATTGAAGTACGTCAAAATTAACTATTAAACTTTATTTATATGACATTAATCTGAATCACCTTTAATAATGTATCATATATATATATATGATCTATAAATTCAACAATAAATTTGTAAAATATGTATAGAGAAAAAAAATTATTGAGTGGTGTAATATTAGTATAACATTGTATAAGTGAAATTTGATCTCTCTTATATATACATATATAAGAAAGGATTAAATTATACACTTTAAGAGTTACACCAAACGTCGTGGGAGATAAAATATTTTTAAAATCATCAGTTTGATTGAAAGTTACTATCATAATTTAAATTTTTTGACAAAAGTTTACTATCATATTTAAATTTTTTGACAGCAATTTATAATTATTTATTATGTCATCAAAATTAACATTGTATACAATTACATTCTTGACATTAATCTTAATATATCACGATGACATAGAAAATAGATGAGAGATCAAATTATATCTAAAGAGTAACATTAAAAGTTATACTCATCAATAAGATCGTATCGGATAAATATTTTTTAAAATGAGTCGTTGGATTAAACATTAATATCATATAATCGTATCTATAAAAAATAATTATAGATTAATGTCAAAATTATAGATATAATTTATATAATATTAATAGTTTTTCAATCTATCAGTTAATTTTGAAAATATTTATCAAACACAATATTATTTAATAATGTAACTCTTTTAATATAAATTGATTCCTCCTTCATACGTATACATACACACACAAGTAGATTTTTATTGTATTCAATAAATATTAATATATCCTATATATAAATAATATTAATATTTAATTTAAAAAAGTGCTTATCTCAATCAATTTTCATTAGAAAAAAATATATCACAAGCAATTGTCGTTATCATTAATATAGAGATTAATGTTTATGTACTTTTAATATAAAATTTTTTATATTATTGTTTTCGTCTCTAACTAAGGAGAATCGTCTTTAAATGCAAATTTATAAATAAATAAAAAATTAATATCTGAAAAAACTGTTTAGCATTTGAAAATATAAACTAAAATAATAATTTGTTAGAGACAAAAATAAAATATTTATATTGGAGACATAATATTTAGTCCGTCTATAAAGAAGTATAATGATATGTGTTAAAAGACATAATTTAGTGACTGAATTTATTTGCGATTAGAGACAATTCTTTTGGTTACAAATGAAAGTTTTTTGTCTTTAATTATAAACGACCTATAAATTTTTTCTCTAAATAAATTATTATTTTTGTTTGTTTTTTCAAATGCTAAATCAGTTTTTCAAATATTAATTTTGTTTTATAATATACGACACAAAGTCACAAATTCGTATTTAAATGAAAACCAATTTTGGAACAATGACATACAACATAACATGAACATTTAAAGTTGTCAAAAACATAAAAACATAATATTTGACTTAACAAAATACATAAACGAGCGTGCCATTGAGCCTCTAATTGTTCTAAATTGTCTTCACCAATTCCCTACTAGTAAAACTCTTTTCAATGTTTGCTTCAGCTTTATCAAGCCATTAATTTGAATGTTTCCTAGAAACAAATCCTGTGGAGTGCTTAACATAGATAGGGGAGTAAAACTCTTTTTGAAAAGGCAAATAAACTTTCAATATATATTAACAAAATTTGTAGAAGACATAACTATAACAATTACCTAAACAGATTCATATATAGCAAAACAAAAATTAGCTGAATAGCGAAAGTAGTCCTTCCATTTTGGTTCCCCTATTTTAGCTGAATAGCGAAAGTAGTCCCTCCATTTTGTTTCTCCCCAGTTTTGGTCCCCCAAACAGAATTTTAGTCCAAAACTTGATAAAATTTTATTTTTTTAAGCCGTACTATACCATTTATGGTAATATATTTCAGGTACAATTGTTGCAAATGAGATCTTGAGGCATTGTGTGACTTAAATAAATGCAACAAAAATGAAATTTCATCAAGTTTTGGATCAAAATTCTGCTTGGGGGACCAAAACTGGGGAGAAACAAAATGGCGGGACTACTTTCGCGATTCAGTTAAAATAGGGGGACCAAAACTGCAATTAAGCCTATTCTACGTGATGGAATTATTTTGTTGTATGTATTTGTGGAAGCTAGAATTACATGTGAGAAAAAATTCTTAATCTTAAATTTATTTAATGTTCTATATGGAGAGTTAATTATAATATAAAAACATATCATATCCCTAAATTAAAGAGCAAATCCTAAACATATTCTAAACAGAATATAAATTATATAACTTAATGATATATTATTCTAAATCTTATATATATTTAAATCTAAATCTAAATATAAATAAAATCTTCTAAAGATATTTAAACATATCATTCTCAACACTACTCTTTGATTGAATATCTTTTGTGCATCCCATTTGAATCTCAACTTGGAGATTTAACTTTCTTCTTTTTGACGCTTGATTTCTTCCTTTTATGTTGATTATAACTCTTATCAATATCTTTATTGAATGAAACCAAATCAATAGTTGACTTTAATTTTTCCTTCTTTGAATTTATCTCTTTTTGATGAACTTCTTTGTACCTTGGAGACTCCATGGTGGAAATGTTGCATTTTTTATGGCTTTTTGGTAGTTTTACACCTACATCTTTATTCTCCTCCATAACATGAAATTTCTTGAAAACACATGCATCGTCATGGTCTTTTTTCTCTTCTCTATCAATACCATGTTCGTTCTTCATCATCAATACTATCATTTGATTGTCTCATCCTCCTTCATTCTTTGGAACTCAAACTCTCTCATTAAATTCAACTCTTGCATGCTTACGATTCTTTTATCTTGTTGGGAAAAACCAAAGATAATTAGCGATAACTATCTCAATAATGCGGAATACTTTTTTCCCCCACCTGTGCAGATAAATGCCAAACAGAAAATACAATTCCACAGAGGAAAAATAATTGGCAGAAAATTAAATATGAGAGAGACACAATTTTTAATGTGGAAAACTTTCCTCAAATTGAGAGAATAAAAACCACGACACCTAGTCTAGTAAAAACTTCCACTATAATAATTAATTGATACACCAGAGTCTTCCTAATAACAATAGGGAACATCAATCAACAATAACAAACTTCCACTAAAGTGGGTATGCCAAAGTAACTCTAAGAGAAGATAAAACTACTCAAACTATATATTAAAGTAACAAACTCAGTGGTAGGAATAACATACTAAATTTGTAGATCAAATGGAGCAAGTTTGCTACACACCTGTTACCACCACCAGAACCAAACCTTTATTTTTCTTCTCTAACAACCGTTCTCTTTTTTCATTCTAATTCTTAGGATTTCTAAACCCCTTTTATTTCCTTCACGTGGGGCTAACCCAATAATACCTTTTTTTTTCTTTCTTTCTTTTATTTCAATAATAATAATACTAATACTAATAAAACTAGTGGGTTCCACTTGAGCAGTGAGCCCACCCAACAAATCTCCCCCTCACAACTCAAGTGGGAAGGTACTGCTCAACCATGTCAGCTTTCTTTCTACAACATATCATCTTCGACACACGCAAGGTATTCGTCATCATATCTGAACCATTCTCATCAGTATGAATCTTCTCAATGACTTCATTTCTAGTTCATCTCGTGTCCAACGATACCGCACTTCAATATGCTTCGACTTTGCATGAAAAATTGGGTTCTTGCTGAGATGGATCACACTCTGACTGTCACAGAATAACATAAACTTGTCTTGCTTGAGGCCTAACTCGTGTAGGAATTTATTCATCCACAAAAGTTCTTTGGAAGCTTCAGTTGTTGCAATATACTCAGCTTCAGTAGTGGACAAAGCAACACACTTTTGTAGACTTGATTGCCAAGACACAGCCCCCCTACAAAAGTCATCATATAACCAGAAATAGATTTTCTAGAATCAAGGTCACCTTCCATATCTGCATCTGTGTAGCCATCCAACACAGGTTCACCACCTCCATAGCATAAACACACTTTGGAAGTGCCTCTGAGGTATCTGAGAGTCCACTTCACTACTTGCCAATGATCTTTACAAGGATTAGATAGAAAACCGACTAACAACTCCAACTGCATGAGCAATATCTGGCCTTGTGCATACCATAGCATACATCAAACTACCAATTGCAGATGCACAAGGAACCTTCTTCATCTCTTCTTTGTCTTTCTCACTTGTAGGACATTTATCATAATTCAATTTTAAACGAGTAGCAAGTGGAGTACTAACAGGTTTGCAATTGCTCATGTTAAACATCTCTAACACCTTCTCAATATAATTATGTTGAGACAACCACAACTTATTATTCTTTCTGTCACGAGTGACTCTCATACCCAGAATTTGCTTTGCAGGACCCAAGTCTTTCATTGCAAAAGATTTGTTCAAATCTTTCTTTAAGGATTGAATCTTCTTAGTGTCATGACCAACAATCAACATGTCATCCACATATAATAAGATAATAATATAATCACCATCAGAGAATTTCTTGATAAAACACAATGGTCATAAGTGGTTTAACCATACCCATGTTTCTCCATGAAAGAATCAAATTTCTTGTACCATTGTCGAGGTGCTTGCTTGAGCCTATACAAGCTTTTCTTCAATTTACACACAAGTTGCTCTTTACCTTTGACTTTGAAACCCTCTGGTTGCTCCATATAGATCTCTTCCTCCAAATCACCATGAAGGAATGCAGTTTTTACATCAAGTTGTTCAACTTCTAAGTTCAAACTAGCTGCTAACCCAAGCACAACTCGGATAAAGGACATCTTCACTATAGGTGAAAAAATTTCATCAAAGTCAATACCTTTTCTCTGATTAAAACCTTTCACAACCAATCTTGCTTTGTATCTTGGTTGAGAACTATTCTCTTCTACCTTTATCTTGTATACCCATTTGTTCTTGAGTGATTTTCTACCATTAGACAACTTTACCAAATCAAATGTGTGATTCTCATGCAAGAAATTCATCTCTTCTTGCATGGCCTTTAACCACTTTTCTTTATCAACATCTGTAATAGCTTCTTGATAATACTCTAGCTCTCCACTATCAGTGATCATCACATACTCATGTGGAGGATATCTTCGAGAAGGTTGACGTTCTCTAGTAGATCTTCTCAACTCAACTCGATTGGTGGCTCAATTTGAACATGCTCATCATGGTGAGGTGCATGATCATCAGTTACATTCTCATGATCTACTTGTATATCTCCCCCATCAACAAAGGTTTCTGCAGGGGGCTTAGGCGCAACATCAATGTAACTTCTGGAATTTGGTTTCTATTTTTCAGCTTTATCAATATCTTCAATAGTCTGGTCTTTCAAGAAATATCACATCTCGGCTTCTAATAATTTTCTTGTCAACCGGATCCCACAATCTATAGCCAAATTCTTCATCACCATAACCGATGAATATATACTGTTTGGATTTACTATCAAGCTTGGACCTCTCATCTCTTGGAACGTGAACAAAGCATCTGCAACCAAAAACTCTCAAATGACTGTAAGAGACATCTTTCCCTGTCCACACTCTATTTGGAACATCGCCATCAAGTGGAATAGAAGGAGAAAGATTGATCAAATCCACTGCAGTTTTCATAGCTTCTTCCTAAAAGGATCTCGATAATTTTGCATGAGAGAGCATACATCTGATTCTATCATTAATCGTATGATTCATTCTCTCTGCAGCACTATTATGCTGAGGTATCTTTGGATCTGTTTTCTCAAACCTGATTCCATGTTCTTTACAATACTCTTCAAATGGACCTATGTATTTGCCACCATTATCTGATCGAACACATTTCAATTTTCTTTCCTTTTCTATTTCAACACTTGCATGAAAATGCTTGATGATTCCAAATACCTGGTCTTTAGATTTCAAAGGAAATGCCCACAATTTTCTAGAGTGGTCGTCAATATAAGTAAGAAAATATGATGCACCACCAAGAGATTTAGTATCCATCATACAAACATCAGTATGAACTAAATCGAGAATATATTGTCTCCTATGAGGACCAATATTATGAAAAGAAACTCTATGTTGTTTTCCAGCAAAACAATGAGTGCAAGTTTTTAGAGACGTACCTTTCATAGGAAGAAATTTTTTCTTCGCAAGTATGTTGAGTCCTTTCTCACTCAAGTGACCGAGGCGCATATGCCATAAATCAGAAGATGCATCTTCAATTGCATTCATTTTTTCCTTGCATAACTTTGTAGGCATCCTATAGAGAGAAATGGAACTTTGTTCCTTTGCAACCATTAGGGACCCTTTGGTGATTTTACATATACCACCACCACCAAAGTAAGTGTGATAACCATCAATATCCAAAGCTTTCACCGAAATCAAATTGAGACGAATATCAGGTACATGTAAAACATTCTTCAATTGAAGCTTGCAACCAATCCCAATTTCAACCCAAATATCTCTCATACCGATAATTTTACATACTCCTTCATCTCCCATTTTTACCATGCCAAAATCATCAGCACTGTAAGATGAGAAGAAATCACGCCTAGGAGTAACATGATAGGAGGCACCCGAATCAATAATCCAAGTTGAATCCTGACATGCAAGGTTTATGGAATTATCATGACAAACAATGTAGACATTATTAACAGATGCAACTGATGTTGTATCTTTATCATTTTTCTTCTCTTTGTCTTCATCCATTTCCCTTGATTGATCTCTCTTAAGGAATCTGCAATTTCTTTTTATGTGGCCCGATTTGCCACAATGATAGAATATCACTTATTTTCTAGTCATCGACTTGCTTCTTGACTTGCTACGACTTTTAGAGTTGTCGCGTCTATGAAAGTTTCTAGATTGACTTCTTCCCCATGACTCTGTAACTAGTGCGTCTGACTTTGAGGAAGAACCAATCAAACCACATTCCTTTCTTCAAACTTCTCTTTAGACATTATTAACAGATGCAACAGCTGTTGTATCTTTATCATTTTTCTTCTCTTCGTCTTCATCCATTTCCCTTGATTGATATCTCTTAAGGAATCTGCAATTTCTTTTTATGTGACCCGCTTTGCCACAATGATAGCATATCACTTATTTTCTAGTCATCGACTTGCTTCTTGACTTGCTACGACTTTTAGAGTTGTCGCTCTATGGAAGTTTCTAGATTGACTTCTTCCCCGTGACTCTGTAACTAGTGTGTCTGACTTTGAAGAAGAACCAATCAAACCACGTTCCTTTCTTCAAACTTCTCTTTAGACATTATTAACAGATGCAACTGCTGTTGTATCTTTATCATTTTTCTTCTCTTTGTCTTCATCCATTTCCCTTGATTGATCTCTCTTAAGGAATCTACAATTTCTTTTTATGTGACCCGCTTTGCCACAATGATAGCATATCACTTATTTTCTAGTCCTCGACTTGCTTCTTGACTTGCTTCTTGACTTGCTACGACTTTTAGAGTTGTCGCGTCTATGGAAGTTTCTAGATTGACTTCTTCCTCGTGACTCTGTAACTAGTGCGTCTGACTTTCAGGAAGAACCAATCAAACCACGTTCCTTTCTTCAAACTTCTTCGTTCAACATGCTCTCTTTAACTGTTAATATTTTCAACTTTCCACTTGGAGCTGAAATGGTCAAGTCACAACAAGGACTTCCCAATTATCAGACAAGGAACTCAACAATAACAAAGCTTGCAACTCATCATCTAATTTAATTTATGTGGTTGTCAACTGATTCAATGTATTCTAAAAAATCCTCATATGCTCTGCCATTGAATCCCCATATTTGTATTTCATATTCACCAGCTTCCGAATCAAGAATGCTTTATTTTGCACATTCTTTCGTTCATACAACTCTTTTAATTTTTCCCACATCTTGTTAGGATTTATTTCAGTTTCAACATGTGGATATACACTAAGATCCAACCACTGTCTGATCAACGCCATTGTTTTTCTATTCGTCTTCTTCCAGTCAGCGTCAGATTTATCTGCGGGTTTAGCAGTGTTACCCTCAATAGGATCATACAAATCTTTACTGTATAACATGTCTTCCATGAGAGTCTTTCAAAGTGTGTAATTAGAAGAGTTGAGTTTAATCATATTGGGACCTTTATTTTCCTCCTCCATTTAAATGCACAAATCAAATCAACCGAGCTCTGATAACTATCTCAATAATGCGAAATAATTTTTTCCCCCACCTGTGCAGCTAAATGGCCAAACAGAAAATACAATTCCACAAAGCAAAAATAATTGGAAGAAAATTAAATATGAGACAAACACAATTTTTAACGTGGAAAACTACCCTCAAATTGGGAGAATAAAAACCAAGGGACCTAGTCCAGTAAAAACTTCCACTATAATAATTAATGGGTACACTAGAGTTTTCCTAATAACAATAGGGAACATCAATCAACAATAACAACCTTCCACTAAAGTGGATATGCCAAAGTAACTCTCAGAGAAGATAAAACTACTCAAACTATATATTAAAGTAACAAACTAAGTGGTAGGAATAACATACTAAATATGTAGATCAAACGGAGCAAGTTTGCAACACACTTGTTACCACTCCCGGAACCAAACCCTTATTTTTCTTCTCTGGCAACCGTTCTCTTTTTTCATTCTAATTCTTAAGATTTCCAAATCCCTTTTATTTCCTTCACGTTAGCCTAACCCAATAATACATTTTTTTTCTTTCTTTTTTTTTCAATAATAATAATAATACTAATAATAATAAAACTAGTGTGTTTCACTTGGGGAGTGAGTCCACCCAACATATCTCTCATATACTCTTCCTTTATGTAATTCTAAATTTCTTTTTCTGTTTTGAGAGTCATAATTTTGGTGAAGATAATTTGAGAGATGCCGAAAAATATATTGGGGAAATAAACAAACAGAAAAATTAAAATAACAATCAAAACACAAGAAAATAACGAGGAAAGTCTAAAATCGGAGAAAAAAAAAACACGATTATTGTTTTACGACAATCAAAGAATAACACTACATAAAAATTATTACAACATATATACTTCTCTCAAAACTCCTCATGGAATACACCAACAATCTCCAAAGTAAATAATTAAACTAAATCTAATGACACTCTAACATAAGAGTAGATATTAACTGACAATGACTATTTACAGTGACATAGTATGTAAATCAAATTTATTAATATAAAATTATATTTTCTTAAACAAGTTTACCATTTTTATTTAGTATATAATCACTATAATTCAATTTTTTGGTCCTGATTTAATATAGAATTAATTATTGTGTCGAACAATATATTCACAACTCCTCTCTTTCAACAGTTTTTCCTTATCCGAACAGTTAAATTTTCTTTTGTTGTCATGTTTTGCTTCTCGTGCTTTTATTATCTCTTGCTTCTTGTATTCATATGTTGTTTCTCTCATATTGACTTTATTGTTATTTTTCATTGTAAGTGACAATGGTTGATTTTTAAAAATATTCACGGATACATGAATACTATTTAAAAATAAAAGAACAAAATTTTGATTATATTTTCTTTTATATAAAAGAAAATCATATTTGATATTTTTTTAACGAAAAAAAAATATAGATATAAATTTTGAAATGAGAAATAAAATAAAATAAATGAAGTAGAAATGAGAGGAGTGTGATAGATGGTCAATGTGATTTTATTGAGTTATGACATTACCAATCAAAATATTTTGTTATAAAAGTTATATAGTATTAATATGAAAAAGATTAATATTTAACTTATTTGATAATAAAAACGGTTAAATAAATTTTTATCGCTGTAAATATATGGTATTTTTGTAGAATTTGTCACATTTGCTATCAAGATTTAGCAATGGAAGTCTGTTAAAGTAATTTATCTATCTATTAGCATTTAAATAGAATTTCTTAACTAATTTTCTTTTTGTATCTTTAAATAATTGAGGCTCTTGAAACAAAAAATTGAGGCTCTCTATTGAAACAAAAATACTGATCCCCTCTCTCTCACACATATTCTCGCTGTACTAAATTCATTTCTTCCCATAACCATTTATTTTCGTTCTCTCTATTTGCAAACAACCTCATCATAAGAAGCTTGATTTTCTTTTCGCAAATAAATTCTCGAGAGTTGATTTGAACGTGAAAAATAGTACAATTTATTTTCATCTATTTTCAAATTATGCTATCATCAACATAATTGTTCTCTCTTTCTCTTGCAAAATAAGTTTTAATGGATTAATTAAGAAAAGTTGCGAATTATTTGCTGAGAAATCGGCATGACAAATTTTAAGTATGTAGCTATGAAAAATAAAAAATAACTTTGAACAATCTTTTACTATGAGTCAACTGCACATTAGAATTTTTAACTATCAACTAGGAATTAGCTAGGAATTTTTTTTTTTTGGCAAATTAGTCTCTCAAAGCAAACGGCCAATTTGGTAGACCTAGCTAAGTTTATTAGCTAGAGATTAGTCGCAAATTAGCGGCCAAATTTGTCATAGAAAAATACCATTTTTTTAGTGTTTTTGGTCCTTTAAATTTTTTTTTCAAATAATAGTTTACTAAATATTTTTTCAATAATTTTAATCTTTGTTTTTAAATTAATTTATGTCTATCATCTAAATTTTTAAGTGATTTTTTAATGCATGTTTATAATATTATACGAATCTCTTTCAAAAAATAGTATTTTTTAATATGGAATAAATTAAATATAATATTTTTTAAGCTGTTGGTGCTTAAAAATTTATATTTAATTATTTTTTGTTAAAAAATTTTATTAAATTTTTGCTGGAGAGATTATTATATTGTTATAAATAAGCCTTCAAAAATTTGAAGGATACACGTTAATTTACTTAAAAGCAAGGGTTAAAAATATTGACAGAAAACATTTGAAGGACTATTATTTAAAGAAAATTTGTAGAAGACTAAAAAAAGAATATGACCAAAAACTTATTTAACTTTAATAAAAAAAAGTATTATATTTAGGGGAGTTGATTTGGTCGTTTGGAAGAGTTAAAGTGAAAGGGAGATCATTGGTTCAACTTCTCCCTTTAACAAAATTAATGATTAATTTCCAATGGGTTACTTTATAGATTGTTTAGAATCATCTCCTCATTAATTTATTAAATATTTTTTATGTAAGATAAGTTAAATTTTATTGGATATATCAATATAAAGTAAGGTTTTTATTTATTTATTTATTATCAATTTTTATTATATATAATAACCTAAATTTTCTCAACAAACTCTTTTTTTTCTTTGTAAAAAAGTTTTATTATTATTTTTTGACTGGGTATAGTTTTTTTTTTATTAAAGCACAATTTTCTCAACAAACTATCTATATTTAAATTTTTTATTAAGTATTAACTTATAATTTTTTTAACATAATTTTTATATATAAAATTCATTGTTCAATTTTACTTTTTTGAAATTGAAAAATGTTTTTTTGAAATTCGATCTCTATCCATCTATTTGATTTTGAATTATTTTCGAATCAATAAATAGTATATATATAGTGAGCATGTCAAATAAGAGGAATTCTACCGTGAGTGGGTTAAATTTTGACCACACAACTATACATGGATGATCAAGATTACAAGAAAAAGTTGTGATTTTTTTTAAGTGATTATGTGTCAATTAAATAAATCTTAATCATGATAATATTGTATAATCAAGATTTAACCATCTCACCCTCTCATTATAAAACTCGGCTCTTATTTGATAGTAGTATAAATAGAAAGCAATAGTATACACGTATAATTAACTAATTGAATAAACACACATTTTGTAAATAAATAAAAAATAGAATGAACTAAGTTGGACATAAAAATTATTTTCTTATAAACACAAACACACGTACAATATATATATAAGAGTTTTCTAATTTACACTCATATTTTTTATGAACATATAAATTAACAATCTACATATTTACAATTTTAAATAAGTAAAGTTGAATAGTAGTTTTCTAAATTTCAATTTTTAATTATTAATAATTCAAATAGATATATGTTGTTAATCTACACTTTTTAATTTTTAAGTGTAGATTAATAACTTATTGTTAGTACAAAAGTATTTTTAGATATAATCATTTGATTGATGATAGCAAAAATAAACAAATAAAGAACAATTATCCGATAACTATCCATTAGCTTATGTTATAAGTGTATTAGAGATCTACTAATGGAACAAATTATAATATAGCAAAAGAAATATTGCAAAACAAGCGCAACATAACACGCGTATCAATATAAATTATATCCTCTGATGACTGGACGAAGACAAAATAAACTAAGACTTCACTTCAGTTCTATAGCCTAAGTCTGGTGACACATGTATTTGTTGTCGCAACCTTTAATTGACTATGGGATGCGAGCGACGTTGTACCTCAGTTGTCTTTAGAAACGCAAGCAAGACCTTGATTCTATTACCTCTGATGGATCCAACAAACTTTTGTTACTCTGCTTCTATTAAACATGACAAACAATAATTTGTCTCTACCTCTGATAAGTGTGACAAACAAATAATGTGTCTCTGCCTCTAATAAATGTGACAAGTAAGTAATTGCATCTACCTCTAATAATCACATCAAGCATATTATCGGACATAAAAGAGACTTAATTTTTTTTTAATCATTGAAGATATATGAGAAATACTTATAAACTTTATGATTGTATATTTTATAAGTATTTCAATAACACACTATCATACTTGATAGAAGTATTACTATTTATTTGTACTTGCATAACTTAAGATTATAATATTATGAATATAAGTCTCCATAATATTATTAAAAAATAATATTTGTTTATCAATTATTGATAATTGACATATAAGATTTTCCCGAAAATGATGGTTATATCATATCAAGTAATATCACATGATAGGGCATGTCCATTAGTTACATAATATATAGAAATAATTACAATAAGAAAAACATTTATAATGAACATTGGATTGCATAAAATAGATATAAATTGCTACATGTCTTTAAAGATAATTTCTAACTAATTGTCATTCCACTTCATAAATATATCATCAATGTACATATATCATGTCGCCAAAAATTATAATACCAATAGGATGCTGAAAACATAATTGACATTACTATAAATTTTATAAATATATTGAACAATAATACGTATAATTATTATTAATATAATAATAATTTATTTAACATACAAAATTTGCATCATTATACCTATGATAGGCGAGATTACGATTATGCATCAATCAAGGTGTATAAAATAGTTTTATATGATTTTATATTTATCTAGAATAGAACTCTTAAAATAATAAAAACCTTGAATATTGTAGAGTTCTAAACTTTAGAATATTTTTGAAAAAGTGTTTTTTTATACATATAATTGCATATTTTATAATAATGCGAGGAGAATAAAATATCATAAAACTTTCAATATATGCAATCGCTTAATAAGTCATACGAGGTTGAAATTTACCTAAGAGATTATGAAATTTTCATCATCGTATTTAGAGCCACTAAGTTTTGACGACTTCAAGATCCATTAACTCTATTACAATATTTTCTCAAATGATTCATAAATAAAAAATAAATCGTTATATCAAAATATAAGATTATTAATATCAACATCAAACATAAAATTCATAAATGATAAAGTTTGAGATTGCCTTAATAATTGCTCAAAAGAATTATTTTAATAATTATTTACAAATGATGATGTAAATAACAACAAAGCAACATAGAATTTATGCAATAATTATAAATTGAAGTATATAATATTCGGTGTTAAATTCAAAAAATTGAACTTAAAATAATTCTACAATTATAACACTTTAGAAATAAAGCAATTAGTGTGACTATTATAAGAGATAATTTTCAAAATGACATTTTTAGGTTCAAACATTGAGAATATATATTACTAACTGTAGTTGTTAGTGAATGATCAAATTAGTTTTTGATGTATAGGGTTTTAGTGTTTTTCTTTTAGTAATTGTACTTATTTTGTTTTGGGATGATAGTATCTATGATATACATTGTCAATTGACTTTTGTTTGATGGATCTATGTTCCATTTTTTGACGTGATCATGAAGGAATAACAATCTTAGAGCAGTATTTATGCGCACGTGTCTGTCGAGAATACTCAAAGATATGAGTGATGGTTGATTGATCTCATAGTCCAGTGTATTTTCTACTTGTATACTTTAGATTATCGGTACATTCACTACAAAAAATTTCTTGAATCAAACATAAATAGGATAAGATGACACGAAAGTACCATTTTCGGCTACATTTCATATATCTCAATCAATGCATTCATTAAAAAAAAAAATCAATCTTTCTTTCCAATAAGTATATCCTTCAATAGTAAAAATAGGAGCACGAAATTACAAAGCCACCCTCACGATTACACGAGTTGTGTGTGGTCCTCTTTTCTCTTGAAGTTGTTAAGCCATTTACCAAGAGTCAAGCTTTAATGTCATTTATTACCCAAATGGCCAACCAACTTACTTAAGAGGGTGAATTGAGTTTGAATTTTATTTTTTATTTTCACAAAACTTTTGTCATCTCGTGAAGAACAATCTTATTTTAAAGAGAAGATTATTTAATTTGTAAAAGTGTTTAAAGAACAATCTTATTTTAAAGAGAAAATTACTTAATTTGTAGAATCGTTTGAACTAATGAATAAAAAGAATAACTCACAATTAACAATATAAGTAAAATTAAAATATTGAAAATAAAGATATTAGAGTTAAGAGGATTGCAATATGATTTATACAAGTTCAGTCACTAACCACTTGTGGTTTATGTCTAGTCCTTAGGCCCCACTCATGATTTTCTTCCACTAGTTGGATACCAATAACAAAAATTTTTACTTAAAATCTTATGGATACCCATCCTTATGAAACCCATAAGAATAGTGATACCTCACCCAATCAAAATCAAAAGGCATACCTCACACTTTACAAGAACAATCACAAAGAATAAGAGAAATTGAAACATTCTAAATAGTATATTAATACAAATATGAAAGGCTAATGATCTCAAGAGAGTATATGAATGAATGACATATGCTATTTATAGGCCCTAACTAAAAGTTGAAACGAAAACTAGCCATTTGAGCATTTAGCACACAAATGAATTGATTCATTTAATTTAAATTTCAATAAATGTATTAATTAACAAATTATCTATTTTGGTGGCTACTCATTTCATTTGAAATGCTCAATGAATCTATTAACAAAGATATTACTTTTACGGAATTAATTCTTTCAATTGAATTGATTCATTTTGCTTAAATCACTTTTAACATACCTTCTAGACTAGTGTTAATCAACTCATGTGTTATAAAATGGCTAGAAATAGTGTGTTTGAATGAATGGCTTGTTGGGTTTTGGGCTCCCTTCCTATGTGGAGAAAGGCCCAATATGTGCAAGTCCATGTGTCTCACTTATCCAAGTGGAGAGAGGTCAGATTAGTGGGCGTGAAAGAGCTGAATTCAGAGAGAGAGGCAAAGAGAAAAGTGAGAGAGGAAGAGCAAACCCTATTTTCGCATAAAACAGAGCAGCTGCACTAGATTCGCGATTTCTCCTTCGTTCACCGTCGGATCGGGATGAAATTTGGACAGCAGGTTCGTCACTCTTGGTACTTCATTCTGACCGTTTGGATCGTCGATCAGAGGTCTGAGGTGGGAGAAATTGGACTCGGACAGCAGCAGTTTTTTCTGGTTTTTTTGCTGAACTTTTTTCTCAATTTCATGTTTGTTTTCTCATTGTGTTGGCTGATTGTTGTGCTAGTTACCTTGCTGTTTTTGGCTGGTTACTGAGCACGAATTTGTGCCATATTAGAAACTCTTTGTACCCATATTTTGATCATAGTGGAGCTTTATTACTGGCTTGGTCCCGTGGTTGTTTACTTCTCACACTGAGAAGGTTTTTTCCACGTTAAAAAAATTATTGTGTCATTTGTGATGGTGATTTTAGTTGCTGTTATTATTTGTTGATTGCTCCTCACAGATTCTTGCAAGTTTGGGAAATGATTATCCGCTGCATATTGCTCTGTTAGAGTTGTTATTATATTTGTTGTTGAATTTCCCATCAGAGTGGCATCAGAGCTCTTTGGTTAAGGGGCTGTTTGACTTGTTTGAATGATGGATGCAAATACAATAGAATGATTTGTTTGAATGGCACTAATTATCACTTATGGAAGGGAAAAATGAAGGATCTGTTATTTGTGAAGAATTTGCATCTTCCTGTGTTTGCTACTGAGAAGCCAGAATCCAAGACTGATGAGGATTGGAGCTTTGAACATCAGCAGGTCTGTGGTTTTATTCGGCAATATGTAGAAGACAATGTTTATAATCACATTGCTAATGAGGAACATGCAAGATCCTTGTGGAAGAAGATTGAATCTTTGTATGCTTCTAAATCAGGGAATAATAAGTTGTATTTGTTGAACTCCTTGATGAATTTGAGGTACAAGGAGGAGACTTCTATTTCAGATCATTTAAATGATTTTCAAGGGCTCCTAGATCAATTGTCAAGTATGGGTATCAAATTTGATGATGAAGTGTTGGGACTATGGCTACTAAATACTCTACCAGATTCTTGGGAAACTTTTCGGGTTTCAATTACAAACTCAGCTTCTGATGGTGTTGTCTCTTTGCAAAGTGTAAAGGGAAGTGTTCTTAATGAGGAGATGAGAAGGAAGGCATAAGGTACTTCATCTCATTCCGAGGTACTTGTCACTGAGAACAGGGGTCGAAGTCAAAGAAAGGAACCGAAAGGGAACAGACAGAATAACAGAAGTGCGAGTAGAGAGAACAACAGAAGTAAGTCCAAGTCCAGACACAAGAATGTGGAGTGCAATTATTGTCACAAAATGGGGCACATACAGAGGAACTGTTTCATATGGAAAAGGGAGAGCAAAAACAATAACAGTAAGCAGAGAGATAAGAATCATGATGATGATGACCGTGTTACTACTGCTACTTGTGATGATCTGATTATTCTCCGTGACTATGACTCAGTCAATCTTGTATCAGATGAGAGCATGTGGATTATTGATAGTGGTGCTACACTGCATGTTACACCAAGGAAGGAGTTCTTCACATCTTACACTTCTGGTGACTTTGGAGTGTTGAAGATGGGTAATGATGGTGTGTCCAAGGTAGTTGGTATTGGTGATGTTTGTTTGTAGACCAACATGGGAGTGCAATTGTTGCTTAGAGGAGTCAAACATGCTCCAGATGTTCGCTTTAATTTGATCTCTGTGCAGATGCTTGATGATGGTGGTTATGATAATCACTTTGGTTCAGGAAAATGGAAACTCACCAGAGGTAACTTAGTTGTGGCCAGAGGGGAGAAAATTAAATAACTGTATTGGACTAAAGCATTGGTTGCTAAAGACAGTGTGAATGCCATGGATATGGAGGGCTTCTTTGTGGCACCGCAGACTTAGTCATATCAGTGAAAAGGGGCTGAATTGTTTAGCTAAAAAGGATGTACTTCCGGGATTAAAGAGTGCAGAGTTGGAGAAATGTTCTCATTGCATGGCTGGTAAGCAGACTAGAGTATCCTTCAAGAAACATCCTTCCTCAAGAAAGTCAGAGTTGCTTGAATTGGTGCATTCTGATGTTTGTGGCCCGTTGAAGGTAAAGTCAATTAGTGGTGCACTTTACTTTGTTACTTTTATTGATGATTGTTCCAGAAAGCTTTGGGTCTATGCTTTGAAGACAAAAGACCAAGTTCTAGAGAAATTCAAAGAGTTCCATGTTATGGTGGAGAGACAATCAGGCAAGAAGTTGAAATGCATTCGTACTGACAATGGTGGTGAGTATTGTGGTCCATTTGATGTTTATTGCAAGCAGCACGGTATCAGACATGAAAAGACTCCTCCTAAAACCCCTCAGCTGAATGGTTTAGCAGAGAGAATGAACAGGACGTTGATTGAAAGAGTTAGGTGTATGCTTTCTGAAGCAAAGTTGCCTAAGCATTTCTGGGGTGAAGCATTGTACATGGCAGTGCATGTTATTAATTTGAGTCCTGCAGCTGCTTTGAATGTTGAGGTGCCAGACAAGATTTGGTTTGGCAAGAATGTCAGGTATGATCATTTGCGTGTCTTCGGTTGCAAAGCATATGTGCATGTTCCAAAGGATGAGAGATCCAAGTTGGATGGGAAGACAAGACAATGCATCTTTATCGGTTATGGTCAGGATGAATTTGGCTACAAGCTGTTTGATCCAGTTGAGAAGAAAGCTGTTAGAAGTCGTGATGTGAAGTTCATGGAAGACCAAACCATTGAAGACATTGATAAGATGGAGAAGACTACACCTGGGATTGATAATGGTTTGTCTGATGTTGATCCAGTTCGGATGCCTACACATGATCTGGATACTGCTGAAAATAATGTTCAGAATGATGAGCAACATGGTGATGTTGGTGATCAGCAGCTTGGAGATGATTTTGATGTTCCTAACGATGATGCTGAAGAAGAACATGAGATGTCACAAGATGAGGATCTTGGTGATGCTCCTGAACCACCTCAAGCTCAAGTTTGGAGGTCTACTAGGCAGAGGAAACCATCCACCAGGTATCCTTCTGATGACTATGTTACCTTGACTGATGGAGGCGAACCTGAATGTTATGATGAAGCCATGGAGAGTGATGAAAAGAAGAAGTGGCTAGATGCTATGCAAGATGAAATGAAGTCTTTGCATGATAATCACACTTTTGATTTGGTGAAACTACCTAAGGGAAAGAAGGCTTTGGAAAACAGGTGGATCTTTAGAGTGAAGCAAGAAAGCAATTCTACATCTCCAAGATATAAAGCCAGATTAGTTGTGAGAGGTTTCAGACAAAGAAAGGGTGTTGATTTCAATGAGATTTTTTCTCCTGTGGTGAAGATGTCATCCATTAGAACTGTGTTGAGTTTGGCTGCTACTCTTGATTTGGAGGTAGAGCAAATGGATGTAAAAACTGCTTTCCTTCATGGTGATTTGGAGGAAGAGATTTACATGAAGCAACCTGATGGTTTTCTTGTTAAAGGCAAAGAAGACTATGTGTGTAGGCTCAGAAAGAGTCTATATGGTTTGAAGCAGGCCCCGCGTCAGTGGTACAAGAAGTTTGAGTTAGTTATGTGTGAGCAAGGCTACAGGAAGACTACTTCTGATCACTGTGTCTTTGTTAAAAAGTTTGCTGATGATGATTTCATTATCTTGTTATTGTATGTTGATGACATGCTTATTGTTGGGAAAAAATATTTCCATGATTAACAGGTTGAAGAAGCAATTGGGCGAGTCATTTGCCATGAAAGACATGGGAGCTGCTAAGCAGATTCTTGGTATAAGAATCATGCGTCACAGGAACAAGAAGAAACTTTGGCTGTCACAAGAACACTATGTTGAAAGAGTGTTACAGAGGTTCCAGATGGAAAATGCTAAGGCTGTAAGTACTCCTCTTGCTACTCATTTTAAATTGAGTACTAGTCAGAGTCCTACCAATGAAGCTGAAAAATCAGATATGCAACGAGTTCCTTATGCATCTGCTGTGGGTAGTTTAATGTATGCAATGGTGTGTACAAGGCCTGATATTGCACATGCTGTTGGTACAGTTAGTAGATTTCTGTCTAATCCAGGTAGAGAGCATTGGAATGCTGTGAAATGGATTTTGAGGTATCTTCGTGGTACTACCAGTTTGAGGCTTTGTTTTGGAGGTGATAAGCCTACTCTTGTGGGATATACTGATTCTGATATGGCTGGAGACATTGATTCCAGAAAGTCTACTTCAGGCTACTTGATTAAGCTTGCAGGGGGAGTTGTGGCATGGCAATCCAGATTGCAGAGGTGTGTTGCATTGTCCACTACTGAGGCAGAGTTCTTTGCCATTACAGAAGCATGCAAGGAATTGTTATGGTTGAGGAAATTCTTGCAGGAGCTTGGTTTTGTTCAAGATAAGTATTTGCTATTTTGTGATAGTCAAAGTGCAATTCATCTTGGTAAGAACTCAACCTTTCATTCTAGGTCCAAGCACATTGATGTTAGGTATCATTGGATACGTGATGTTTTGGATGCTGGGTTGTTGGAATTGGCCAAGGTTCATACAGATGATAATGGTGCTGATATGATGACCAAGGCATTACCGAGAAGCAAGTTTGAAACTTGTTGTGAGATCGCCGGTTTGGCGGTCACCTCCACATAGTTGTGAGGGGGAGATATGTTGGGTTTTGGGCTCCCTTCCTATGTGGAGAAAGGCCCAATATGTGCAAGTCCATGTGTCTCACTTATCCAAGTGGAGAGAGGTCAGATTAGTGGGCGTGAAAGAGCTGAATTCAGAGAGAGAGGCAAAGAGAAAAGTGAGAGAGGAAGAGCAAACCCTATTTTCGCATAAAACAGAGCAGCTGCACTAGATTCGCGATTTCTCCTTCGTTCACCGTCGGATCGGGCTGAAATTTGGACAGCAGGTTCGTGACTCGTGGTACTTCATTCTGACCGTTTGGATCGTCGATCAGCGGTCTGAGGTGGGAGAAATTGGACTCGGACAGCAGCAGTTTTTCTGGTTTTTTTGCTGAACTTTTTTCTCAATTTCATGTTTGTTTTCTCATTGTGTTGGCTGATTGTTGTGCTAGTTACCTTGCTGTTTTTGGCTGGTTACTGAGCACGAATTTGTGCCATATTAGAAACTCTTGTACCCATATTTTGATCATAGTGGAGCTTTATTACTGCTTGGTCCCGTGGTTGTTTACTTCTCACATTGAGAAGGTTTTTCCACGTTAAAAAATTATTGTGTCATTTGTGATGGTGATTTTAGTTGCTGTTATTATTTGTTGATTGCTCCTCACAGATTCTTGCAAGTTTGGGAAATTGATTATCCGCTGCATATTGCTCTGTTAGAGTTGTTATTATATTTGTTGTTGAATTTCCCATCATGGCTTGATCTAAAAAAGTTTTATGCAATGCTAATGTCTTAAATGATTCATGGTGGTAAAAAATGCCTTTGAGTGATCTATGCTAGTAATTTGACAAATCCACTAATTATTGGCCTCAACCCCACATGTTAGAGGGACACAAAAATTTCATAATTAAAAAGCCTCCAAGAAGTAAACCCCCAACAACAAAAATTCTTAAAATTTTGTCGGTTTTAGTGACCTATAGACCCACTTTTTTTATAAAAAAAATCGATGTGTTTTTTAAAAAAATTTGACAAATTTTTTTTTTGAGAATAATTTTTTTTTCAATTTTTTCTTAAAATTCACCGATAAAAAGTTTTAGATTTTTTTCTGATAAAAAATAATTTCAAATTTTTCTTTAAAAAAAATATTTTTTTATTTTTTTTTTTTGAGAAAAAAGAATTCCAAAATTAACAAAATATTAGGAGTCTTTAAGTCCCCTTAAACTCCATGAAATAATGGGTCTAAACTTTAAATAAATTATTTTAATAGAGAGGTTAAATATTATGGGCTTAATAAGAAATTTTTAAAGGAAACTTTAGAGTTTGAGATTTTTTTTGACAGCGCTGTTAAGATATAGCTTGCATCCACACTAGATTCAGTAGTCACTAATTTTACAAATACTATAAACATGAGAAATTGTAGATAATTAAAAACTATAACAATAAATTTAAATTAAAACTGAAATATAATAAGATTACAATATTAATAAACTAAAAAAATCATTCAAGAAAAAATTCAATTTAAATCTTAATTGAAATAATTGTTAATCAACTTTATTTATTTACATTGAACTCCAACTTACCAAAATATGTTTCTCTCAAGAATCGAAAAATAAATAAAGAAAAAAAAATCCAATTGTTTTCATGAAAGAAAACAATCAAAACTTTTTTTTTTTTTTGACAAAACCTACATACAAACTTGTTTACTTGTGTGCCCTATTAAATATGAGCTTGTATACATGGGTTAGCATTTGGATCGGACGATTGAGTCCACTCCTAAATCCCCCTTGAGATTGAGACATTGTTGAAAACTTGACTTTTGAAAAAACAAAACCCCTTTTAGGAGGCCTTCCATCAATTAGAGAATTTTGATATATCGCTTTGCATTTTTCTATGATTTTATTGGCATCCTTCCAATAAATTCCTTTTCTTAGACCAATTAATTTCTCCACAACTTGAGGTGGACAATCAGGTTGATGTTTGAGTATATTTTTATAAATAAATGTGAAACTATCCAAACTAGTCTCTCTCGAAGCAAGTTCCCTCAAATCACTAAGTATTCTCATTCTTTTTTCAACTTCAAAAACACTTATATGCTTCCAAAAAAAGGTCATTATAACTTCTTCATCTACCCACATTTGTTCAATAGTTTCTTCCTTAATGTACTTTTTTTGTGATAAAAGATGATCAACATAAACAATGACGGTTTTCTCCAAGCAAGCTTCAACAAATCCCCCAAAAAAACTTTCTTCAATGTACATTTTTACTTGAGTAAAATATTGATCAAATGTTTCAACCAAATTCTTAGTAACCTTACCTTTACTCCATTCTTTTGTGTATAAATTGACCAACAAATCATGAACCAAAGGATCTTCAAATATCAGACTTACAATTTTAAGCATAGCTTCCTTAGCAACATCAAGAAACCCTTCACATGTATCTTCAAAACTAAATTGCTTTGCATAATTATTTGGAAGCGATTCCAAGATGCTATTACTAAGCTCCAATCCAAAATCATAAAATCTCAAATTGTTGTTAACCATAGCACAAAAATGTTCCACACTAATTTCTTCTTCAAATATTTTCTTTTCAGCTGTTTGAAAATCGACCATCACTTGATTCATGGCTAAGGAAATTTTGTACAACAAAATTTCAACACTATTATTTTCTCGAATAATTTCAATATGAAATTGAAGAGTCCTAAATAATTCAACACCAACTAAGGTATATAACTTCCCATCTTTAGTTTCCTTTATTTTCTTATCTACCTCTAAAATATTCGAGAACCATATTTTTGTTGTAGATAGAAATCGCTCAACATATGTATCCACAAGTAGGTCAATTGAACCACTCTCGATGCATATATGGGCCAAAGACTCATTAACACCAAGCCCAATAAGACTATATTGGTATTCCACAACCCAACTTGTTACCTTTAATATCTCATAATTTGTTAACTCATTAGCCCTTTGGCTAAGCAATCTTAGCATATGAATAAACCTTTCGGTGTACAAATTTACCATTATTTGGAACTTTTCATACCTTGTAGGAATGAACATTTTGATTTCCTCTACAATTGAACGAGCTTGCTCTAAAATTGCCTTCACGTCTTCAAAAATAAGCTCATTAAGTAGAGTGTTTAAGCTTTCTTCAAAACTCTTTCTAATTTCCTCATAGCTTTTTTCTTGAACTTTCATGTTTTGTTGTGTTAAATCTGTTGAAGCTCTCGTTGCACTAAGAAATTTCATGGTACTTTTTCAAGCCTCAATGTCTAGTATGACTTGTTTGCGGCTATTGTGAGTACTTGTGTTATATATATTTCTAGGATTAACTTTTTTAAAATATTATCTTACCTTATTTTGTTTTGATCCTGTTTTGTTCCAATCTATTTGATTCTTTTTTAATTTTTTTTTTTATAATCTAATCAAATTGGTTTCACTGTGATTTTATTATATTTTGTTGCTTTTTTACTTTGATCTCCTTTTGATATACTTTTTCCTTTTGTTTTTGTTATGTATCTGTTTTTTATTGGTTTGATTTAGTTCTCTTTTATTTGGATTCTATTTTTATCATTCTATTTTGCCTTGATTAATTAACCTTATGATATTTTGATTCTAATTTATTTTAGTTTGATTTTATCTGATTATATTTTTTTTCAATTTTATTTTGATCTCCTTATATTTCTTTTTAATTCTATTTATTTTTATTTTGATATTCTCTTATTTTGTTTTGGTTATTTTTTATCGATGTGTTTTATTTTGATTATAGTTTAATTTAGGTTAAATATCACCCGTAGTCTCTTAACTTAATTCCAGTTAATGTTTTAGTTATTTATCTTTTTTTCCATCGATTTGGTTCTTTATTTTAATTTTAAGTGACAATTTGATATTTTATGTTTTAAAATGTCAAACAATGTTATCTTTTTTATTTTGCAAAAATCCTAAAAATTCATAAAAAATTTTAACAAAATCCATAAAATTAATTGTCATCCTCAATATAATGCAAATTTCATCAAATTAATAACTTAAATCTTTAAATAAACTCATATTTTCATCTCTAACAACATCAAATAAAGAATGAAATTATGAGTTTATTTGAATATTTGAGTTACAAATTTGATAAATTTTATTATATTGAATAATATAATTAATTTTATGGGTTTTGTTTGAAATTTTGATGCATTTTTTAATTTTTGTAACAAAAGGATAACATTGTTGATATTTTAAAACATAAAGATCAAATTGTCACTTAAAATTAAAATAAAAGACCAAATCGAAAAGAAAAAAAAAACTAAAACTAAAATTAAGTTAAGAGAACACGAGTGTTATTTAACTTTTAATTTATTTCACTTTTATTTTATTGTTTTATTTTTTTATTATGGTTTTTCTACTTATATTTGTCCATACGTTTCCCGAATTAGGGACGGGTCTAAACCATTACAAATTTACAATTGGGCTGTTTTTTAGTTTGTGTTGGTTAGTATAGGATATTTTATTTTTTGTCACCATTAAAAATTCTAATTGTGTCTTATGAGACTTAGACACAAAAAAGTAGGTAACACAACATATTGTAAGTGGATTTTACTATCATTAAACTTATTTAATAATTTTGTGTTGCTCTCTATAAATACATCATAAATAAAGGAGAATAAATAGAGAGAATCTTATCTCATTAAAAATAATGTCTTGTGAGGTAAAAAAAAGTAGTGTCTTGTGAAGTAACATGAAGAAAAAAATTGTATCTTATGCTATGCTGACTAAGAAGAAATTTAGACCATAAAAAAACTTTTCTCTTATAAATTTTGTAAATTTTAAGTAGACCAATTGGAAAATGATTGCAGAGTTAAACTATTTTCTATATTTTAGATATACAATGGTAAAAAAATTTATAATTAATATCTCAATTTTTGTTTAATATAATGATTTAATTTTTTTACGACTTTATGGATTGATGTATTTTATATAAAATATTTATTATGTATTTTTTCTATAATCTAAAGCTACATTAATAAAATAGGAAAAAACAAACAAAAAGTTAAAGTACATAAATCTAACTCGGGATAGAGAGAAAAAAAAGCAAAAGAAAAATATTGAACGTGACGACGACCCTAGAGCGAGTGTTATACATTGTTGTGATTTTGAATTTTATTTTATTTTTTTTAATATCAGAGACTACTTTAGTAAAATCATTTTTCTTGTTTTAAAGTTCATTCAAAATATATGTATAATACATGTCATCTACAATATTCTGACCGAAAACAATTTCATCTTCCGACGTTGTAAGACCCGTAATTTTAAAGTACACTTTATGTATTTTTGGGGTATTTTGGATTTTGGCTCGGAGGCTTTTAAGCCAAAGTTAATTATATTTTGGAGTTTTATAATCAAAAAGATATTTCGATGCCAATTAGAATTTCTCGATTGATAATAAATTGAAATTAACTGTGGTGAATACTTTATGGTTAATTTATGCGTTTCGGGCGAAACAGTAATTTAACAAATATCTAGATATTTTGAGATATTTGTTAAGTTATATTTTTTATATATATATGTTTGCTTGGAGGAAAAGAAAGGAAAACTAGAAGGAAGGAAAAGGAAAAGAAAATAGTATAAAAGGAAGGAAGGAAAAGGAAGAAAGGAAAAAACAAAGGAAAGAAAAAGAAAGGAAGGAAAATTGGAATTCCATCTTCTTCCTCTCAACCGTGACCCATTTTCCCTCTTTCTCCCATTTTCATTTTCGTTGCTTTTCTTTCTTCAAGACTAGTAACCCAAGGTTGGGTGAGTGCTAGAACAAAGATTTCGCAACTTCACTCTTCCTCTTTGATTCGAAAACGAAGAAAAACGGTTTTGAGATCCAAACACAAACCCCTCCGTTTCTTCTAGATCCAAACCTCATTTCTCGAAGAGATAGAAGGGAAAGTTGCTCACCACCACGCTACGGTGCTAGGGAACTAATTTGGAAGCGGCGTTGCGAGCGAAGATTTTACCGGAATTACTCGCGGTACCGGAAACGCACGTTAGAGTTAACGCGAAGGTAAGGGCTCTTTCCAAACTTTTAGTTTGCATTAGGGACCTATCTGTGGTTGTGTGGGAAGGAATTTGTTAGGGTTAAATGTATCGATTTGGGGAAAAACGAAACTAGTGCGTTATGGGTAATACCTTAGAGTTAGGTTTTGTTTATAATGATGAATGTTTCGTGGTAAATGAATTTGAATGTCATTGTGTATGATTATGAGTAAATGAAATTTGATGTATTTTGTGTGTTATGTTGCTTTGATTTGTGTTCGTTGTTTTTAACATGCTCTTAATTGACATTGATGAAATTTGATATGTGTATGGTTGGATTTGTGAATAAATGAATTGATATGTTTTGATGTGAGAATTTGTTGAGTTTGTGTTGTGTGGAATTTGAAAAACCATTAAGTAAATGAGTACTAAGAATGGGGAATCTCTTAATGTCTTGTTTACTTAATGTGCGTTTGTTTGTGAAAAAATCGTTTAAGTTAACTGGGCGTTAAGAATGGGGAATCTCTTAATGTCTCGGTTACTTAACATTTTGTTTTGAAAACCGTTTAAGTTAACTGGACGTTAAGGAGGGGGAATCTCTTAATGTATCGGTTACTTAATATTTTGTTTTAAAGAAAAAATCGTTTAAGTTAACGGGGCGTTAAGAATGGGGAATCTCTTAATGTCTCGGTTACTTAATGTTCGTACTTAATATTTTTTTTTAAAATCGTTTCAGTAAATGAGTATTAAGAATGGGGAATCTCTTAATGACTTATTTACTGAATGTTTGTCTTGAAAAATCGTTAAGTTAAATGAGAATTAAGAATGGGGAATCTCTTAATGTCTCGTGTATTTATGTGTGTTTCGGTAAAATCGTGCTGACCCGAGATAGGTGGCACCTTGGTAAACGGTACGGGCCCGTGATAGGCAGTACGTTTACGATTTACGTTTGGTAAGTTGTGCTGACCCGGGATGGGTGGCACCTCGGTAAACAGTACGGACCCGTGATAGGTAGTACGTTTACGACTTACGTTCCTGAGGGAATTGTGTTTGGTAAGTTGTGCTGACCCGGGATAGGTGGCACCTCGGTAAACAGTACGGACCCGTGATAGGTAGTACGTTTACGACTTACGTTCCTGCGGGAATTGCGTTTGTCCGTGAGAGACTGCGCAGGGGTTTGTCCGTGAGAGACTACGCCCTGGTTTAAGTTAGATGAGAATTAAGAATGGGGAATCTTTTAATGTCTCGTTTACTCGTGTATGTTTTGGTAAGTTGTGCTGACCCGGGATAGGTGGCACCTCGGTAAACGGTACGGACCCGTGATAGGTAGTACGTTTACGACTTACGTTCCTGAGGGAATTGTGTTTGTCCGCGAGAGACTACACCCTGTTGATTTGTGAACTGTTGGTTCATTTTGGTTGTGTAGTAATGTGTTATAAATGCTAAGTGTTATGTTTTGGAATTTGGTGATAACATGTTTGATTGCAATACCATTTCGAAATCCATGATGTCGTAGTAATTGTGTTATCAGTGTTAAGTGTTAAGAATTGGGATTATGTATGAATGTGATTGAGTTAGTTTATGAATTTTTGAAAGAATACACAGGTAAATCGATTTCCCAATCGATTGGATAGTAAACAGGGACTTGGCCAAATGGACAAAATCGATTAGCCAATCGATTTTGTAATCAGTTTTTCGAAAATCATTTACGAAATCGATTGCCCAATCGATTGGGCCTAAGTCAGGGACTCATCCATATTCGACCAAATCGATGGAAATCGATTGGCCATTAAGTCAGGGGCTCAGCTATCCTGTCAATCGATTGCCCAATCGATTGAATCAAGCCGGAGTTCAAAATTTCACTAAAAACCTTCAGAAATCGATTTGGAAATCGATTGGTATTAAGTCAGGGGCTCCGTTATCCTGTCAATCGATTGCCAAATCGATTGATTCAGCCCAGGATTCTATTTTCATTAAAATCCTTCACCCCAATCGATTGCCTAATCGATTGGCTCAGTGAAAATCCTCAGTTTTAGTTGTATGATTGTTTGCTCATGAAACTATCCATGTCTTGATTTGTTATGTTATAATTAGGGGATTGAGAACCTCATTTTACCTTCATTTTAACTGGCAAAGTATTGTATGAACTGTTCGCATATTGAAAATCCTGCTAAGGTGCATGCTTGGTTGTAAAGTTATTTTTAGCATTCAAAACTTAAATGTTATGTGTTAACTGTTATTTTCGGTTGGTGACCTTTACAATTATTGTGGAAATCTGGGCTTTGCCCTCAGATGAGAGTCAGGACGATCCTACCGGTTCTTACCCTACGGACGGAAATGGAGATGGGAACGCTTGACTGCAGCTACGTTAGGAGAATCTCACGGGGCGCGTGGAGATTAGTCAGGGTGTTTAGTTGTGTTGTAAAATGATCAGATTAGGTTGGCATAGAGGGATCAGATGCCTTTCTTTTGTTTTGCATTTATTTTAAAATGGAAGACTGTACCTATACTAATATTGTCAGCTTGACATGTTATTTCGATGGGTTACATGTACCATTTGTTGTTGGGTAAATGGTTTGGATTTATAATAGGAGTAACTTTTCCGCTGCCTGTAAATTATAATGACTCAATTATTTATCCAAATGCATTTCTTTATTCATTTCTCTGCTTTATTTTAAATTCTTTTGAAAAAAAAAATATACCCTCGCTTTGAAAAACGGGGTGTTACATTGTGGTATCAGAGCATAGGTTTGGTTTTTCTTTGGGGGCTGTGGAACCTTGGTTATAGATTGTAGGTCAACCTATAGGTTGAGAGTTGTTATCTGATCATGTGTCGGTTTAGGTGGTTTGAGTTGTCAAGTTCATAATTATTATTATGTGCGGTTGTGGTCGGAAGTTATTCTTAGAATTATTGAAGTAGTGTTAAGACTCTACTTGATGATGGTTTTATAGGGAAACCATGCTGCCAAGGAGGAATGACGTTCCGAGAACCAATGCCAGTAGGAATGATCGAATGGCGGAGGCTATGAATAACATGGCTGCTTCTGTTGCTGCACAGACTGCTGCCAAGACTCAACGCGATCTCGAAAAGAGGGGAAGAGAGATCCGTGCTGCAGAGTCAAGAGGATTAAAAGACTTTCGTCGTTACAATCCTCCCAAGTTTGAGGGGACTGAGAATTCAGAGAAAGCAAATCAATGGATCCAAGAAGTGGAGAAGATCTTCGAAATGATTAACTGTCAGGCGGGAGTGAGGGTCAACTATGCCACTTATATGCTACTAGGAGATGCTGAGTACTGGTGGAGGAGTACAAGGTCGTTGATGAGATCAGCTCACGAGGAGGTGAACTGGGAATCTTTCAAAGGGAAGTTTTTCGACAAATACTTCCCGATGAGTACCAGGACTAGACTGGGTGATGATTTCCTGAAACTACATCAGGGGAACATGACCGTGGGCGAATATGCTGCTAAGTTTGAATCACTATCAAGGCATTTCAGATTTTTCCGTGAAGAGGTTGACGAGCCATTCTTGTGTCATCGTTTCCAAGACGGACTAAAGTATGAGATTCAAGATTTTGTCTTACCCTTGGGAATTCAACGTTTCCAGGTTCTTGTGGAAAAATGTAGAGAAGTGGAGGATATGAAGAATAAGAGAGCTAGCCGAGGAGGGAATTTTAACTCAGGAGGACCTAGTCGGCGAAGAATCAGAACAAGGGAAAACAGGTTGCTAAATCTTATAATCGACCACATGATAACAATGGGGGACGGGATAACCCAGGGAACCAAGACCTTGAGAGGCAAGTGGGACAAGGTATACGATGTTTCCGATGTGGAGAAGAAGGACATTATGCTTATGCTTGTACCTTTAACAGTACTACTTGCTACAATTGCCATAAACCAGGGCACTTTGCAAGGAATTGCGAGGACTCCGAAGGTGGAACCAATGGTGGATGTAGCTAGGATTACTCTTCCTACTGCTAGAGGACAGGTGTATTGCGTCGGCGCTGATTTATCTAGCGATCTGATTCAATATGACTGTGCGATTACAGGTAACCTCTTAACTACACTTTCTGATTCGGGGGCAACCCATTCCTTCATTGCTATGGATTATGTAAATTGTTTGAAGTTGTCCGTGTCTACTTTACTGCTAAGACTTTGACAGTAAATTATGCATGTTTACTTGTCAAATAACCATTCAGAATAGGGACTTCTCGATTAATTTGATTGTTTACCTCTACAATAACCCAAGATCATTCTTGATAGGAATGGGAAGCCCTATCATTGGGTAATGATACATTGTACTCAATGTGTCGGCGTCATACTTAGTGTTTAGGTTTGGTACTAGGTGGATGTTCCGTACAAGGTGGAACATCAGCGACCTGCTGGGGTGTTGCGACTTTAGAGATTACATGGAGTACTATCGAGTATTGTATCAGACCGTGATCCGAAGTTCACATCACATTTTTGGGAGCATTGCACGAAGCCTTCGGAACGAGGCTATGATTGAGTTCACCTACAACAAATAGTTTCCACGCAAGTATTGGAATGGCTCCAGATGAGACTTTGTGGGCGCAAGTGTCGAACGCCCTTGTGTGGGTATAAGGACGGTGAAAATATGATCGTCGGACCAGAGATGGTGCAACAGACTACAGCTAAGGTAAGGAAAATCAAGGAGAAAATGAAGACTTCACAAGGTCGTCAGAAGAGTTACGCGGACAAGCGTCGCAGACTGTTAGAATTCGAATAGGGTGACCATGTATTTCCGAGAGTCACACCTACTACGGGAGTTGGTAGGGGCGTTAAGATCGAAGAAGTTGACTCCGAAATTCATTGGACCATGTCAGATTTCTGCACGAATTGGGCCTGTTGCTTATCGGATTGCATTGCCTCCGATACTGTCCAACATTCATGACGTGTTTCCTATATCACAGTTGAGGAAATATCTTGCAGATCCATCGCATGTGATCGAACCAGACACAATCCAACCGAAGGATAACTTGACATTCGAAGTACCACCTGTGAGGATTGAGGACAGGAAGATTTAGCGATTGAGGACCAAAGATGTTCGTTGGTCAAGGTGATTTGGAACCCAATTACTGGAGAGGCGACTTGGGAATTGGAGAGCAAGATGAGAGAACAACACCCAGAGCTATTTATCGACGCATAGTTTCGAGGACGAAACTAATTTTAGGGGGGAGTAATGTAAGACCCGTAATTTTAAAGTACACTTTATGTATTTTGGGGTATTTTGGATTTTGGCTCGGAGGCTTTTTAAGCCAAAGTTAATATATATTTGGAGTTTTATAATCAAAAAGATATTTCGATGCCAATTAGAATTTCTCGTCGATAAATAAATTGAAATTAACTGCGGTGAATACTTTACGGTTAATTTTATGCGTTTCGGGCGAAACGGTAATTTAACAAATATCTAGATATTTTGAGATATTTGTTAAGTTATATTTTTTATATATATATGTTTGCTTGGAGGGAAAAAGAAAGGAAAACTAGAAGGAAGGAAAAGGAAAAGAAAATAGTATAAAAGGAAGAAGGAAAAAGAAGAAAGGAAAAACAAAGGAAAGAAAAAAGAAAGGAAGGAAATTGAATTTTCCATTCTTCCTCTCAACCGTGACCCATTTTCCCTCTTTCTCCCATTTTCATTTTCGTTGCTTTTCTTTCTTCAAGACTAGTAACCCAAGGTTGGGTGAGTGCTAGAACAAAGATTTCGCAACTTCACTCTTCCTCTTTGATTCGAAAACGAAAGAAAAACGGTTTTGAGATCAAAACACAAACCCTCCGTTTCTTCTAGATCCAAACCTCATTTCTCGAAGAGATAGAAGGGAAAGTTGCTCACCACCACGCTACGGTGCTAGGGAACTAATTTGGAAGCGGCGTTGCGAGCGAAGATTTTACCGGAATTACTCGCGGTACCGGAAACGCACGTTAGAGTTAACGCGAAGGTAAGGGCTCCTTCCAAACTTTTAGTTTGCATTAGGGACTTATCTGTGGTTGTGTGGGAAGGAATTGTTGTTAGGGTTAATGTATCGATTTGGGGAAAAACGAAACTAGGGCGTTATGGGTAAAACCTTAGAGTTAGGTTTTGTTTATATTGATGAACGTTCCGTGGTAAATGAATTTGAATGTCATTGTGTATGATTATGAGTAAATGAAATTTGATGTATCTGTGTGTTATGTTGCTTTGATTTGTGTTCGTTGTTTTTAACATGCTCTTAATTGACATTGATGAAATTTGATATGTGTATGGTTGGATTTGTGAATAAATGAATTGATATGTTTGATGATGTGAGAATTTGTTGAGTTTTGTTGTGTGGAATTTGAAAACCATTAAGTTAAATCGTTTACTTAAGTATTAAGAGAATGGGGAATCTCTTAATGTCTCGGTTACTTAACATTTTGTTTACTTAGTTAACTGTGCGTTTGTTACTTAATATTTTGTTTTTAAAGAAAAATCGTTTAAGTTAACTGGCGTTAAGAATGGGGAATCTCTTAATGTCTCGGTTACTAACATTTTGTTTGAAAACCGTTTAAGTTAACTAGACGTTAAGGAGGGGAAAATGTTCTACTTAATGTCTCGGTTACTTAATGGGAGACTTTTGTTTTAAAGTTTTTGAAAATCGTTTAAGTTAACTAGACGTTAGGAGGGGGAATTAATCTCTAATGTCTCGTTATTAACATTTGGTTTGAAAACCGTTTAAGTTAACTGGACGTAGGAGGGGGAACCTCTTTATGTCTCGGTATTTAATATTTGTTCTAAAGAAAAATCGTTATGTTAATTGGGCGTTAAGGAATGGGGAATCTCTTATGTCTCGGTTACTTATATTTTGGTTTGAAAATCGTTAAGATTACTGGCGTTGAGAATGGGATCTCTTAATGTCTCGTTACTTAATGTTGTTTTTGAAAATCGTTTCAGTAATGAGTATTTAGAATGGGGAACTCTAATGAACTTATTTACTGAATGTTGTCTTGAAATCGTTAAGTTAAACGAGAATTAGAATGGAAATCTTCTTAAGTCTCGCCTATTATGTGTGTTTCGGTAAATCGTGCTGACCCGGGATAGGTGGCACCTTGGTAACATACGGGCCCGTGATAGGCATAGTTACGATTTACGTTTGGTAAGTCGTGCTGACCGGGAATGGGTGGCACCTCGGTAACAGGTACGGACCCGTGATAGGAGTACGTTTACGACTTACGTTCCTGAGGGAATTGTGTTTGGTAAGTTGTGTTGACCCGGGATAGGTGGCACCTCGGTAAACAGTACGGACCCGTGATAGGTAGTACGTTTACGACTTACGTTCCTGCGGGAATTGCGTTGTCCGTGAGAGACTGCGTAGGGGTTTGTCCGTGAGAGACTACGCCCTGGTTTAGTAGACGAGAATTAAGAATGGGGAATCTCTTAATGTCTCGTTACTCGAGTATGTTTGGTAAGTTGTCCTGACCCGGGATAGGTGGCACCTCGGTAAACGGTACGGACCCGTGCTATAGGTAGTACGTTTACGACTTACGTTCCTGAGGGAATTGTGTTTGTCCGCGAGAGACTACACCTGTTGATTTGTGAATTGTTGGTTCGCCTTGGTTGTGTAGTAATGTGTTATAAATGCTAAGTGTTATGTTTTGGAATTTGGTGATAACATGTTTGATTGCAATACCATTTCGAAATCCATGATGTCGTAGTAATTGTGTTATCAGTGTTAAGTGTTAAGAATTGGGATTATGTATGAATGTGATTGAGTTAGTTTATGAATTTTTGAAAGAATACACAGGTAAATCGATTTCCCAATCGATTGGATAGTAAACAGGACTGGCCAAATGGACAAAATCGATTAGCCAATCGATTTTGTAATCAGTTTTTCGAAAATCATTTACGAAATCGATTGCCCAATCGATTGGGCCTAAGTCAGGACTCATCCATATTCGACCAATGATTTGGAAATCGATTGGCCATTAAGTCAGGGGCTCCAGCTATCCTGTCAATCGATTGCCAATCGATTGAATCAAGCCAGAGTTCAAAATTTCACTAAAAAACCTTCAGGAAATCGAATTGGAAATCGATTGGTATTAAGTCAGGGGCTCCGTTATCCTGTCAATCGATTGCCAAATCGATTGATTCAGCCCAGGATTCTATTTTCATTAAAATCCTTCACCGCAATCGATGCCTAATCGATTGGCTCAGTGAAAATCCTCAGTTTTAGTTGTATGATGTTTGCTCATGAAACTATCCTGTCTTGATTGTTATGTATAAATTTTAGGATGGAGAACCTCAGTTACTTTCATTTTAACTGGCAATAGTATTGTATGAAATTTTCGCATATTGAAAATCCTGCTAAGGTGCATGCTGGTTGTAAGTTTTTTTAGCATTCAAAACTTAATGTTATGTGTTAACTGTTATTTTCGAGTTGGTTGACCTTTACAATTATTGTGGAAATCTGGGCTTGGCCCTCAGATGAGAGTCAGGACGATTGCTACGGTTCACCCTACAGGAGGAAAGAGATGGGAACGCTTGACTGCAGCTACGTTAGGAGATCTCAAGGGGCGTGTGGAGATTAGTCAGGGTGTTTATTGTGTTGATTAATGATCAGATAGGTTGGCATTAGAGATCAGATGCCTTTTCTTTGATTGCCATCTTATTTTAAAATGGAAAGACTGTACCATACAATATTGTCAGCTTGACATGTTATTTTCGATGGGTTACATGTACCATTTGTGTTGGTAAATGGTTTGGATTTATATAGGGTAACTTTTTCGCTGCCTGTATCATAATGATCAATATTTATCCAAAGGCATTTCTTATTCATTTCTTGCTTTATTTTAAATTCTTTTGAAAAA